>CAUYUJ010003621.1:0-2500 GCA_963575745.1 Prorocentrum cordatum
ATTAGTTGACACTTCGGGTGGTGCGACGAGGACGAGGTCCTTTCAAGAAAGTGGGATGGAGGAGAGGTAAGGAGGAGGGGGGAGGAGGAAGAGGATTGAGAAGCAGATGGTGGAGGGCAGGTTGGGGAGGAGGAGGTATGGCGCTGTGGCAGAACGTGGTTCCCGGTTGCTAGCCTGGCCGCTCACCACCACCACTTGGGCGAAATACATCCCCGACTTTGGCGGGTGCCCACGCCCAGGACGATACGGTGTCTCGAGCCCTTTCCAGGTGGGCTGCTGGCAGGGGTCGTGGATCCGTCTGATGCTGCTCACAGCGAATCACCCGCAGCTCGAGCAAAAAGACCACGCCATAGAGTCGGCTTTACATGACTCATGGCACTGCGAGGCAACAGGTCCCACGGCAGCCACCCCATCTTCCTCAGGAGGATGCGCAAACTCAGAGACTTGCTAGCCACGCAAGGGCCTGGCCAAAACGCAGACAACACACTTCGTTTTGAGAAATGGGCAGAACCGATACTACACTTCATCAGGGTACGGCGCTGCACAGGCGCATCCCCAGCAGAGACCACACGCTCCAGACGTATTTGGGCACTGCTGCGCGCGTTCCTCGCTCGGACATGCTCATGCCCAATCCTTTTATCGCACTCTTTCACGGGGGCAGGTGGTACAAAATTCACGCTGAATACACAAGCCTGTTCAGAACATCGGTGCACACTTTATTATTCAGGTGTGTGATGGCAGCTTTTTCATCGGGGATGGCAGCAAGGCGAGCCGCCTCCTGAGCACAGGCATCAGTAGCTCCATTCAGGAGCCGCTCGATAGTGGTTAAATGAAGGGCGCTGACTTGGGTTCCGGTGGGGGGTGACTTTGGGTTCACCTGCACCCTGCCTTCTCACCAAGACGTCCCAAAGTCGAGCTCACAGGTCCAGCATGTCAGACTTCATGAGGGCCTCGGGAGGCTTCCAATACTTCGATATCATAAGACGACTCTCCCAGAAGTATACTGCAACACGTATCTCGGGGCCAACAGCTCGGCTCTGCCCACATCACCATAGGCAGCCGGCCGAGCAGCGTGCGCACCCCGCCCTCCGCGCGGACGCCACACCTCTGCGGCGGCAGCGCGGCGCCCTCCGACGGCTGGGGCCCTGGGGCCCCCCGCGGGCGGCCGACGGAGCCAGCGCGCCGACTGCCCCGTGCTCCCGCCCCGCCGCCGCCTCCGCTCCCACCGCCGCCCCTCGGGCAGCTCCACGGCCACGACCCCGCTCTGCCCCGCAGGCCTGCTGCGGCCACGGGCGCGCGGCCCGCCAGCAGCCGCAGGGCAGCTCCGCGCGCTGGCGCTGCCGGCGCCTCCCCCGCGCCGCCGCCGCCAGCCCCTGGTCGCGCCTTGCCGGCATGCCTCCGCCGCCCCCCAGGGCGCGCTGCGCGCCCCAGCCCTGCTCGCGCGCCGGCCCCCCCCCCCCCCCAGCCCTGCTCGAGCGCCGCCTGGCCGCGCAGGTTGCTTCCATGAGGGCAGGCGGCACGGTGTCCCCCTCCTTCGCCGGCGGCGGAGGCAGCAGCGCGCCGCCTGCGAAGACGCCGCGCCCAACGATTTCTCTGCTGTCGCTCCCGGCGAATTTCGCGACAGCACGCCCGGTGAGATGCTCGCCCTTGCTGCAAGGGCTCCCACGAGGGCGCGAAGTTCGTCGAGCTTCGCGCCCCGCGCGCCTCACTCCTCCTCTTTCTCCTCCTCGGCCTCCTCCTCTCCCCTTTGGGGGCGGCGCGAGACTCGCGCGACGCTGTTCGCGCTTCGCGCTCCGCGCAGCGCGGAGCGCGAAGCTGGGAGCCCTTGTGCTGCCTCGCCTGCTCTCTCGCGCGCGCGTTCGCCGGTGCCGGGCGGCGGAGCCGCCGCCTCCCGGGGTGCGACCCGCCTCGCGCCCTGGGGGGGGGGTCGGCCTGGTTCCTCCCTGCCTCTGCCTACGCTTACGTCGGGCCTGTCCCTCGACAGGAGGGATATTCAAAAATAGTCAAAAATAGTAGTCAGGGGACTATTTTTGGACTATGTTTGGGCATCTTTTGGAGTTTTTCTTGAGTACTTTTCATTTTTACTCAAAAATCCCCCTGTAGGGGGACAGGCCCGACTTAAGCCTACGCCTTCTCGCCCCCCCTGGTCTCCTTTCTTTCAGGAGGGAAAAAACACACAGACACAATAAAATCGTCGATTCCCAGAAGAGATGGGAAACTGTGGGAAGTGGGGGGGAAGACGAAAATCCAGAACATGTGGGGAAATATGGGGAATCCTGTTATTTGTGTGAATTTATTTGTGTGTCCTGGGGCCCCTTCATTCTTGTCGCCCCCTAGCCTGCATTTGGACCTCACTGGTTTCTTTTCCTTCGTCCTCGGCTGTCTGCCGCGGTCTTTGCCCCCCTCCTTCGCCCGTGTGCCGGGCCGCTCTTCGCTGTCCTTGTCCTCATGCCGCCGTGGGGCAGCCTCGCTGGTGTGCAATTGTCCTCGTTCTCCATGC
>CAUYUJ010003621.1:7500-22500 GCA_963575745.1 Prorocentrum cordatum
GCGTACCGGGAACCGTACGACCCCCTGGGGTCGCGCTGAAGTGGCACTGTGTTGCTGCGCTGGCGTTGTTGTCGCGCAAAAGACACCTCAATCAGTACGGCCAGTAAGGTGGAGGCCCATGCCAAGATACACCCTGCTTGCCTCCATGGTGCCCTCGGTTTCTTGAGTATCGATGGTTCTGCTATGGAAAGCGTGACTCTCTCACACCAAAGATCAATTGACGTCCTGGGGTCTCAGGATCGTTTTTTTTGTGGAAGGCCCTAATTCTAAGGGAGCACTTGGCTACCATAGTAGCTAAAATTAAGACCGAAGGGAAACTTCCAAATATGGTTCGTAGCATCGTATCAGTAGAAGGACCAAGAAGCATCCCAGGGCCATCGCGCACATGGGGGAATGTACATAGTAAGAAGATTGGAGCACATATACGCGCTTCAATATACGTTGTATGAATAACCCTTGATCGGATCGAAAACGTACGGTGTATGATTTTGGCAAGTTTTCTGTACGGTACGCAGTGCGCCTCAAAGCTCAGGCGTCCATTTGGGTGTCAATGCAAATACTCGCTGGCAGCACCATTCTGAAGTTTGAATGGTTTATGCGAATCCAGATTCAATGTTTGACCTGGCCCCGAAGAAGTCGAAGGGCGTCCGGAAATGGATGTGGTTGGTTATTGAGAGAGTACTGAAGGAGTTGCCCATCAGATCAATGAAGCTATTGCCGCCAGCGAGCCTAAAGGCGTGGTGTTGTAGTGGACCAGCGATTGGCCGAATGGCCGTAAGTAGATGGGAATGCGAAATTTCTCGGCGGCGGCCGCGTACCACGAATGTTTTGACCAGTTGATGTGTCCGGACTGGCACGAACGTTGCGAATAGTATTCGGAGAGGGAGTGGGGGGCAGGGCGGTGGCAGGGAGAGGCTTGCGAGCTTGTGCGCGCAGACGGGGACGTGCCACACTGCACGTTGGTGGCCATTTTGGAAGAGGACTTGGAGGACGAAGACGTGTTTTTTTGTTAGTTCCATCTGATCTCTTGTAGTGCCTGTGGCATGCAGGAAGGAACGATTGACCATTCGGTGAGCACGGTTGGAGAACACCTGCATTGGGATACCATTTTGTTTCAGGCTGGTCCATGTTCAATATGTACATTCCAACGCCAAGCGGACACGGCATGTTCTCAAGAGTGTTCCCGGAGTGGAACAGAAAGACAATCAGGCTGGTGCGCGGGCAGCGGATGGACGGATACGTTTTTGTATGCTTGCATGCCTTAGCGAATCCGTTGGTGCATTCAAAAGCCTGGCTGGTTAGTGCGCGCTTTCCGCGCAGTGCACGCCAAGAGGCGTCCGCGGTGTCAGGTTGGAGTCAGAGATTCCCGCGTTGTGGTTCGTTCGCGGCGTGGCTTCGCGGCAAGGGGCGACGAGTTGGCACGACTATTGGTGGTAGTCCCGTGGGCCCTCAAGCAGTGGCGCGCCGAATCGTTGGGGCAACTCGATTTTTCTCTGGCGGGTGACGTACAGCTGGGAGATTGTGCATGACTTGGACGGACGTCTGACTGCGGACCATTCATTGCGCCTTTTGCGCTTTCTACCAAGCCAGGGCGCCCAAGAACAGAGCGGCGAATGAAGGTAAAACGGAATGCCAGAGTTGATGGCGACGGTGCGGTGCATTTTCTCCAGGCGAAGCTGGATGCACTCAAGGGGCGAGCGGACGTCCCGCGCCCGTGCTTGTGGAGGCGGGTCGCGACGCGGGAAAGGGGCCAGCAGAGGATCACGGTTGAACGTCTGCATTGCGATGGTGTCGCCAGTTTGACAGAGAGGTGCCGGGTCGAATCGAGCCCAGAGAGTGGGCGAGCAGTTTCGAACAGATTGCGCAGAGCATTGGCGAGGGAACAGGGACGGGATCAACAGGGTGATATTGACGAGTTGTTTGTGAGGGGCGCGAGCGCTGCGCGCGTCGGAGGTTAGGAGACGAACGCGAAGCGTGGCGCTGGATTAAAGGGCCGGCGTCTCTTGATGACGGATCGCTCAGGGCTCTCGCGAAGAATATTTGACTTCTGGCCAGGGGTATTGGAGGCGGGGAATGTTGCCGCCATAAACGCCGACTCTAACGTAATTTCAGGTTTTTTTCCAACTAGAGGATTCGACCGTGCCGAAGCACTGCCGTCCGATTGCCGTGTTATCTGTGGCGTCCGCATCAGCTGGCGCAGTTTCGTGCAGTCGGATAGCGCATGTCATTGATAGGCATTTTGGGCGCAGTTGGGATTCAGACTGGGGGGGCGGGTGTGCGGATGCTGCGCGTTGCGTGTGCGATTGTGGAGGAGATGGGACATGCGTGGCTGTGCTGGGAGTTGAAGCGGCATTCGACACAACTCACCACGCATCACTGCAGTTCGGAATTTATCTGCTGTGATTGGCGCAATCCGCGTCTCGCGTTTGGCTTCGCCCTGAGGAGAGGCGGCAGTTTTCAGTGCTTGCGCTGTAGGCCGTGTATCGCTGAGCGAATTTGCTCTCCCGCGCGTTTATTTGCTCTCCTGCGTTTTTTGGGGCGGCGTCGCCTGTGCGACCGGCGGCGGCGCCGACGTGGCGAGGGGATTTGCGCGCGCTGATCGCTTTTCCGACGGAGGTGCGGCGCGCGAGCGGCGTTGCGCGCGGGAATGAATTAATGCGATTTGTTTGTAGTAGAGCGCGGCAGCCCAGCGGCGGTTGCCACCGCGTTCGAGGCCGAGTGCCGCGGGATGGAGGCGTGAGGAGGGGTAGGTGAAAGAGGGGTGGGGTGAAGGAGGGGTAGGGTGAGGATGGTTGTCGAGTAGGTGAAGGAGGGGTGGGGTGGCTTGGTGAAGGGGATGTGGGCCGCCCGGGGGAGGGGGCGGGGGGGGGGGAGGCGGGCGTCGGTTTTCGGGTTGGCGGCGGGCGGGGGGGGGGGGGCGCGTGGGAAGGGGGGCAGGTTCCCCGTCGTGTTCTGCCGCGGCCCGGCACTGGGCAAGTCTTTCTGTGTGGTCGGGGCGTGCTCAGTTCCGCGCGCTTGTTGCGCGCGCGCGCCGGCCGTTTGGGGGCGCTGGTACAGGCCCCTCGGGCGTCCGCGTCAGAGGGGCGCGCTCGGCCGGTTCGCGTTCGAGAGAGAGGGCGTCGCGATGGCGGGCTTTCCCGGCCCGCCGGGCACCCCAATGCGGGGCGCGCGCGGCCAATCGGGCCTGCGGCGAACGGATGGGTTCCCCCCGTGGCGCAACCGTGGGCCGACGCGGGGGTTGGGGTTTCCTAGCGTGTTTATGCGGCGGGGAGGGCGCCCCGCCCGCACCCCCCGTCCCGCAAGTCTTCGGGCCGCGGGGCGTCGGGCCAGTGCTTTTTTTCTTTTTTTTTTTTTTTTTTTGTTTTTTTTTTTTTTTTTTTTTTTTTTTTTTTTTTTTTTTTTTTTTTTTTTTTTTTTTTTTTTTTTTTTTTTTTTTTTTTTTTTTTTTTTTTTTTTTTTTTTTTTTTTTTTTTTTTTTTTCTTTTTTTTCCAGCAGGGGTCGTCTAGGGTGCGCGCGGCCATCGGGCCTGCTCTGCGGGGGGCGCGCGGCCCCAGCGCCGTGTCAAGTCCGAGCCAATGTTAGTGAGGACCTGCCGTGGGAGATTTCCTTCTAGATGTTTTCGAGCAGCTTGAACTGTGATGTGCCCAGTGCTGTTTGCATCATGTGCTAAACTTCAGATGTTTCTGGCATCCGTCTTTCGCTCTTGCGATCGTCCTTCTTCGGCCTCCATGCCCTGTCTCGGGCTTCCGCCCACCCGCCTTTTGGGGGGGAGGGTGTCTCTCTGTTCGTGTTTAGACCAATACGTAGTAGCTACGGCGTTTCGACTCATCCGCCAGGTTCATTTTGCCGAGGGATGAAACAAGTGATCTGCTCAACTACTTCCGTCCTGTTTCTTCGAAGCTTGCCTTGCACGCGTGCCCGAGGAGCTCGGCGCGATCCTTCGATCATCGGATTCTTGATCCGCGAGTCCCCGGGTCTTCGGATCCTCGGACTTTGGATGCGTCGGTTCGTCGACTCTTGAAGCCTCGATCCTCGAATCTTCGGCGGCCCGAGGAAGAGCTCGACACCCGAATGTGCCACGACGGGAGCGACGTTGGAGTGCCACCAGGCGCGACTGACCCAGGCTCCGATGACTTTGGCCATCTCCTCCTCCTCCTCCGCCTCCTCCTCCTCTTCCTCCTTTTCCTCCTCCTCCCTTTTCTCCTCCTCCTCCTCCTCCTCCTCCCTCTCCTCCTCCTCCTCCTCCTCCTCCTCCTCCTCCTCCTCCTCCTCCTCCTCCCCCTCCCGCGAGCCCGCGAGGAATTCGACGCCGAGCGGAGCGGGCAGCGCGACCTCGAGGCCGAGGGTGCGGACCTCGCGAGGGAGGCCGAGGAGCTCCGGAGGGAGGCGGCCGACCTCGGGCAGCAGCTCCGGGCCGTGGAGCAGGCCGCAGTCGCGGCCGGCATCGAGCGCGAGGCTCTTGGGACGGATATGAGGAGAAGGAGGACGGTGATGATGATGCTGATGATGATGATGCTGATGATGATGACGACGATGGTGATGATGCTGATGATGATGCTGATGCTGATGATGATGATGCTGATGCTGCTGCTGCTGCTGCTTATTATGCTGGTAGTGATGATGATGATGATGGTGATGATGGTCACGAGGACGGCGATGATGATGAGGATGATGATGCTGATGATGATGCTGCTGATGCTGATGATGCTGACATCTGATGATGATGATGCTGATGATGCTGCTGATGATGATGCTGACGATGATCATGATGCTGATGATGATGCTGATGATGATGCTTCTGATGATGCTGATGCTGATGATGATGCTGCTGCTGATGATGGTGATGATGGTGATGATGGTGATGATGATGACGATGATGACGATGCTGTTGATGCTGAAATCTGATGATCATGCTGATGAAGCTGCTGATGATTCTGATGATGATGATGATGATGATTCTGCTGCTGATGATGATGCTGATGATGCTGATGATGCTGATGATGCTGATGATGCTGATGATGTTGATGATGATTGTGATGATGATGACGATGATGATGTTGATGATAATGCTGACGATGATGATGATGGTGATGATGCCGCTGATGATGATGCTGATGATGATGGTGCTGATGCTGATGCTGATGATGATGCTGCTGATGATGCCGATGCCGATGATGATGATACTGATGATGATGATGATGATGATGATGATGATGATGATGATGATGATGATGATGATGATGGCAGTGATGATGGAGATTATGATGATCATGCTGATGATGATCATGATGATGCCGCTGACGATGGCGATGCTGATTCTGACGATGAAGACGATGATGACAATGATGATGATGACGATGATGATGATGATGATGATCATGATGCTGATGGTGATGATGATGTTGATGATAAGGATGATGATGCTGATGATGATGATGATGATGATGATGATGATGATGATGCTGATGATCCTGCTGCTGATGATGATGATTCTGATGATGCTGATGATGATGTGATGATGATGGTGATGATAAGGATGATGATGATGAGGATCTGGATGGGGATGAGGACATGATGGTGATGATGATTATGATTATGCTGACGCTGATGATGACGATGATGATGATGCTGATGATGATGATGCTGATGATGGTGATGATGATGATGATGATGATGATGATGATGATGATGATGGTGATGATCATGCTGATGATGATTGTGTTGATGATGATGATGTGATGATGATGATGATGATGATGATGATGGTGGTGGTGGTGGTGGTGGTGGTGGTGATGATGATGATGATGATGATGATGATGATGATGATGATGCTGATGATGTTGATGATGATGATGATGATGATGATGATGATGATGATGATGATGATGATGATGATGATGATGATGATGATGCTGCTGATTTTGATGATGATGAGCAGTAGGAAGAGGAGGAGGATGGGGGAGGAAGAGGAGGAGGAGGCGGAGGCGGAGGAGGGAGATGATGACGAGGAGGACGAAGAGGAGGAGGTGGAGGAGGAGGAGGAGGAGGAGGAGGAGGAGGAGGAGGAGGAGGAGTAGGAGCAGGAAGGAAAAGGTGAATGAAGAAGGAGGAGGATGAGGAGGAGGAGGATGAGGAAGGAGACGAGGAATATGAGGAGGAGGAGGAGGAGGAAGAGGAGAGGGAGTAAGAGGAAGAGGAGGAGGAGGAGGAGGAGGAGAACGAGGACGGCGGTGATGATGGTAATGATGCTGATGATGATGATGATGATGTTGATGCTGATGATGCTGATAATGAGGATGATACTCATGATGCTGAAGATGATGCTGATAATGATCCTGATGATGATCCTGATGATGATGATTCTGCTGTTGATGCTGCTGTTGCTGACGATGCTGGTAGTGATGATGCTGATGATGGTGATGCTGATGATGGTGATGCTTGTGACGATGGTGGTGATGGTGATGATGATGATAATGCTGAAATCTGATGATGATGATGATGCTGCTGCTAATGGTGGTGATGATGATGCCGCGGATGATGATGCTGCTGCTGATGATGATGATGATGTCACTGCTGATGCTGATGTTGATGATGCTGAGTTTTATGATGCTTATGCTGATGATGATGACGCGGATTATGCTGCTCGTGATGATGATAACGACGATGATACTGATGATGCTGACGACGATGATGATGATGATGATGATGATGATGATGATGATGATGATGATGATGATGATGACGACGCTGATGATGATGCAGCTGATGATGACGATGCTGTTGATGTTGATGCTGCTGATGCTGACAGTGCTGGCTGATGATGATGCTGATGTTGATGCTGCTGCTGATGCTGCTGATGCTGCTGCTGATGCTGCTGATGCTGCTGATGCTGATGCTGCTGATGATTCTGATCAGGATGATGCTGATTCTGATGATGATGATGATGCTGACGATGATGATGCTGATGGTAATGATGCTGCTGATCATGCTGATGATGTTGATGCTGATGATGATGATGCTGATACTGATGCTGATGCTGATACCGATGATGGTGATGATGCTGATGGTGATGGTTAAGCTTATGCTGCTGGTGATTGTGCTGGTGGTACTGCTGATGACGATGCTGATGCTGCTGGTGATGATGATGAGGCTGGTGATGCCGATGCTGATGTTGCTGCTGCTGATCGTGATGCCGATGCTGATGATGCTGCTGATCATGATGATGCTGTTGATGATGCTTCTGATGATGATGCTCATGATGATGATGATGATGATGACGATGATGATGATGATGGTGATGCTGATGATCATGCTGATGGTGATGATGGTGATGCCGATGATGCTGCTGATGATGCTGCTGGTGGTGATACTGATGCTGCTGATGATGACGATGTCGATGATGATGATGATGATGCGGATGACGATGATACTGCTGCCATTGATGATGACGATGATGATATTCATGATGCGGATGTTGATGACGATTATGATGCTGATGGTGATGATGCTGATGATGATGCTGATGCTGATGATGCTGCTGATGCTGATGTTGATGCTGATGATGATGAGGATGTGGATGATCATGACGATGTTGATGCAACTGCTGATGATGCTGCTGATGCTGATGATAGGGAAGCTGGTGATGACGATGATGATGCTGATGCTGTTGATGATACTGATGCTGATGATGATTATGGTGATGATGATGATGATGATGGTCATGACGATGGTGATGCTGATGACGATGCTGCTGCTGTTTGTGACGATGATGCTGCTGATTGTGGCGATGACGATGACGATGCCGATGATGGTGGTGATGATGATGCTGCTGATGATGATGATGTTGATGATGATGGTGATGGTGTTGTTGATGCTGACGATGCTGATGATGCTGATGATGATGATGCTCATGCTGATGATGCTGATGATGATGATGCTGCTGATGATGATGATGCTGCTGATGATGATGCTGCTGCTGCTGATGATGATGATGACGATGATGATGATGATGATGATGATGATGATGATGATGATCATGATGATGATGCTGATGATGATGATGTTGATGATGATGATGATGATGCTGATGATGCTGATGATGCTGATGATGCTGATGATGATGATGCTGATGCTGATGTGATGATGATCATGATGATGGTGATGATGAATGAGATGACTGATGATGATGATGATGATGATGATTGATGATGATGATGGATGATGATCTGATGATGATGATGCATGATGATGATGCATGATGATGATGAGATGAGGATGATGATGATGCTGAGTGAATATGATATGATGATGATGATGATGATGATGATGATGATGATGATTGATGATGTGATGATGATGATGATGATGATGATGATGATGATGATGATGATGATGATGATGCTGATGATGATGATGATGATGATGATGATGATGATGATGCGGAGGAGGAGGAGACGGAGGAGGACGGAAGGAGGAGGAGGAGAAGAGGAGGTTGCGGCGGAGGCTGAAGGAGGAGGAGGATGAGGAGGAGGAGGAGGAGGAGGAGGAGGAGAGCAGGAGGAGGATTGAGGAGGAACAGGATGAGGAGGACGACGAGGCGGTAGGATGAGCAGGTGGAGGATGAGGTGATGAAGAACGAGGATGAGGAGGAGGAGGAGGAGGAGGAGGAGGAGGAGGAGGAGAGGGAGGAGAAGTAGTAGGAGGAGGCGGAGGAGGAGGAGGAGGAGGAAATTGGGGGAGGAGGGGGAGGAAGAGGAGGAGGAGGGGGAGGAGGAAGACGACGAGGGCGATGAGGAGGAGGGGGAGGAGGGATGAGGAGGAGGAGGAGGAAGAGGCGGAGGAAGAGGAGGAAAATGAGCAGGAGGATGAGGAGGAAGGAGAGGAGGCGGAAATGGGAGGAGGAGGAGCGGAGGCAGGAGGAGGAGGAGGAGGAGGAGGAGGATGAGGGGGGTTGAAGAGTAGGAAACGAGTGAGGAGGAGGAGGAGGAGGAGGAGGAGGAGGAGCAGGAGCAGGAGCAGGAGCAGGATGTTGATGAGGAGAAAGAGAGGGCGGGGGAGGACGAGGAGGAGGAGGAGGATAATGACCAGGAGGAACAGGGTGAGGAAGAGGAGGAGGAGGAGGAGTAGGCGGAGGATGAGGAGGAGGAGGATCAGGAGGAGGAGGAGAAAGAGGATGAGGAGGCGGAGGAAGAGGAGGAGGAGGAGGCGTACGTGGGGACGGCGATGATGATGATCATGATGATGCTGATGCTGAGGCTGATGGTGATGCTGATGCTGCTGATGATGATGGTGATGCTGATGATGCTGACGATGCTGCTGACGATGATGCTGCTGCTGATGATGCTGGTGATGATTCTGATGCTGACGCTGATGGTGATGCTGATGATGATGATTATGATGCTGCTTATGCTGATGCTGATGATGATGCTGATACTGATGATGACGATGCTGATGCTGATGCTGATGCTGATGCTGATGATGATGAGTTTGACGAAGATGCTGATGATACTGATGATGTTGATGATCATGCTGATGCTGATGCTGATGCCGATGGTGATGATGCTCATGTTGATGCTCATGATGCTGATGCTGATGATGATCATGATGATGATTCTGATGCTTTTGCTGATGAGGCTGATGCTGATTCTGATACTGATTATGGTGCTGCTGATTATGCCCATGCTGGTGCTGATGATGACCATGCTGATTCTGGTGATGACGATGCTGATGATGACGATGCACCTGATGATGATGATTATGATGCTGCTGCCAATGATGATGATGCTGATGCTGCTGATGATGCTGATGATGCTGATGATGGTTGTGTTGATGATGGTGATGATGACGCTGATGCTGACGATGTGGATTATGGTGATAATCAGGATGTTGCTGCTGATGATGCTGATGCTGGTGATGCTGGTGACAATGACGATGATGCTGATGCGGATGATGATTACGATGATGCTGATGCTGCTGATGATTATGATGCTGCTGATGCTGATGCTGACGGTGACGATGATGACGACGATGATGCTGCTGATGATGCTGATGATGGTGGCAAGGTTGCTGGTGATGGTGATGCATATGATGCTGATGTTGACGATGATGACGATGATGCTGACGCTGCTGACGATGATGATGATGCTGATGATGATGGTGATGATGATGCCCACGCTGATACCGATGGTGATGACGATTATGATGATGGTGATGTCGATGATGTTGATTCTGACGGTGGTGATGACGAGGATGAGGATGAGGATGATGATGGGGATGCGGATGATGAGGATGAACATGGTGATCATGCTGACGACGATGCTGACAATGATGATGCTGATTATGATGATGCTGCTAACGCTGATGCTGCTGCTGATGATGATGCCGATGCTGATGCTGATGATGCTGATAATGATGACGATGACGATGACGATGCTGATTCTGATGATGATGATGGTGATGATTATCATGATGATGCTGATCGTGGTGCTGATCCTGATGATTCTGATGCTGATGATGATGCTGATGATAATGCTGCTGGTGAGCATGGTGGCGGTGGTGTTTGCGGCGGTGGTGGTGGTGGTGGTGATGGTGATGCTGATGATTATGATGATGATGATGATGATGATGATGATGATGATGATGACGACGACGACGGTGATGATGATGATGATGATGATGATGATGATGATGATGATGATGATGATGATGATGATGATGATGATGATGATGATGATCATGGTGATGACGATGAGGCGGAGGAGGAGGCGGCGGAGGAGGAGGAGGATGAGGAGGCGGAGGAGGAGGATGACGAGGAGGAAGAGGAGGAGGAGGAGGAGGATGAACATGATGATGATGATGATGATGATGATGATGATGATGATGATGATGATGATGATGATGATGATGATGCTGATGAGATGATGATGATGATGATGATGATGATGATGATGATGATGATGAGATGATGAGGAGGAGGAGGAGGAGGAGGAGGAGGAGGAGGATGAGGATGACGAGGAGGAGGAACAGAGGAGGAGGGTGGGGAGGAGGAGTAGGAGTAGGAGTAGGAGGAGGAGGAGGCGGAGGAGGAGGAGGAAGAGGAGGAGGAGGAGGAGCAGGAGGAGGATGACGAGGACGAAGAGGAGGAGGAGGAGGAGGAGGAAGAGGAGGAGGAGGGGGAGCAGGAGGAGGAGGATAAGGAGGAGGAGGAGGAGGAGGAGGAGGAGGACCAGTGGAAACCCAAGAGGCATCAACGATGTTGGAATTAAGCCTTCCTCCAAGCTCCTCTTCATAGGCTCCTACAGCGGTTCATTTCCATTGAGGGAACTGCCTCGTTAGAAGGCAACAGTTTGAAGATCCTGAAGCGTGACAAAACACTGTTCCCGGGATTCCGACGCCACGTATCAACCTGACTGCTGCGTCTTGACGATGCAGAATCGTGCCAGAACGCCACTTTTGGGACTTCAACACAGCGAATCAACATAACTGTTGCGCCCGCATAATCCTGGATCTTTCCAGCACAATTTCTGGTGTGTTGATCATGGGAACCCGTGAAATTCGTACACATTAAAAAAACGAATGTGCGCGGCGCTAAGGCCAGAGCCAAATTTCGAAAAGGAGCCTCCCTCAATCCGTGAAGCTCTTGTAACTCTTTGAAACAAATGTGCGCGACGCGAAGGCGAGAGCCACATTTTGAAAACGACCCGCCCTCAATCCGTGAAGCCCTCGCATTTTTTTCAAACGAATGTGCGCGGCGCTAGGGCGAGAGCCACATTTTGAAAACGACCCGCCCTCAATCCGTAGAACTCTTGCAGATTTTGAACGAATGTTTGCGGCGCTAAGGCGGGAGCCACATTTTGAACACGACCCGTCATCAATCCGAACAACTCTTGCAACTTTTTGAATGTGCGCGGCGCTAGGGCGAGAACCACATGTTGAAAACCACCCGCCCTCAACCCGTGAAGCTCTTGCAAAGTTTTCAAACGAATGTGCGCGGCGCTGAGGCGAGAGCCACATTTTGAAAGCGACCCGCCCTCCCTCAGAGAAACTGCTGTCACTTTTTAAGCTTCAGAGCCAGAAGTGGTGAGGAAGTCTCAGGCGAAACGACTGGCCCGTCCTAAAAAGCTAGCCTCGGACTTATCTATAAAGAGAAGGAATGGTTGAGGACTGGGAGGAGAATGGGGGTGAGGAGCAGGAGGAGAAGGAGGAGGGGGAGGATGAGGACGAGAACGAAGAGGAGGAGGAGGAGGAGGAGGAGGATGAGGAGGAGGAGAAGGAGGAGCAGGAGGAGGAGGAGGAGGAGGAGAAGAGAGGGAGGTGGAGGAGGAGGAGTAGGAGGAAAAGGGGGAGGAGGAGGAGGAGGACGCGTAGGAGCAGGATGATGTTGAAGCTGAGCATGGGGATGAGGATGATGAGACAGAGGGGGAGGATGAGGATGAAAAGGAGGAGGAGGATGGGAATGATGATAATGATGATGCTGCTGAGGCTGATGCTGATGCGGATGATGCTGATGATGAGGATGAGGAGGTTGATCATGATGATGCTGAATATGATGACGACAATGATGACGATGCTGATGATGTTTATGAGGATTATGCTGATGATGATGTTGCTGATGCTGGTGCTGCTGCTGTTCATGATGGTGATGATGATGGTGATGATGGTGATGCTGATTGTGATGAAGATGCTGATGACTGCTGATGAGGCTGATGCTGATGCTGATGATGATTATGATGCTGATGCCGATGACGATGATGATGATGCTGATGATGATGCTGCTGCTGATGATGATACTGCTGCCGCCGCCGACGCCGTCGCCGCTACTTGCTGCCCATGATACTGATCCTGCTGATGATGTTGATGCTGACGATGATGCTGATGATAATGAGGATGTCGATGATGATGCTAATGATGATGATGATGATGATGATGCTGATGATGCTGATGGTGATGATGATGATTATGATGTGGATGCTGATGCTGATGATGATGATGCTGCTGCTGATGCTGATGCTGACGCTGATGCTGCTGCTGATGATGATGCTTATGGTGGTCATGATGCTGATGATGGGGATGATGACACTGATTGTGATGATGATGGTGATGATGATGTTGCTGCTGCTGATGATGATGATTGATTATGCTGGTTTTGATGATGTTGCTGATTGTGAAGCTGATGCTGATGCTGATGCTGATGATAATGATGCTGAGGATGATGAGGCTGATGACGGGTTTGATACTGTTGACGATGCGGACGGCGAGAATGCTGATGCTGATGCTGTTGCTGCTGCTGATTCTGATGATGCTGATGCTGATGCTGCTGATGTTGATGCTGGTGATCATGACGATGATGATGATGCTGCTGCTGCTGATGCTGATGATGATGCTGATGATGATGCTGCGGATGCTGATGATGCTGATGCTGATCCTGATGATGCTGCTGATGCTGATTATGATTATGATTCTGATTATGATGATGCTGATGACGATGGTGATGAAGATGATGATGATGATGATGATGATGATGATGATGATGATGATGATGATGATGATGATGATGATGATGATGAGGAGGAGGAGGAGGAGGAGGAGGAGGATGATAATGATGATGGATGAGGATGATGATGATGCTGATGATGATGATGATGATGATGATGATGATGATCGATGATGATGTGGAGTGTGCTGATGATGATGCTGTGCCTCGACCAGATGCGGATGCTCGACGCTGATTGCTGCTGCTGCTGCTGCCTGATGATGATTTCGATGATGATGATGTGATGATGATGATGATGCTGATGATGATGATGATGAGGAATGATGATGATGATGATGCTGATGATGATTGATGTGATGCTGCTGATGCTGATGCTGACGATGGAGATTGATGCGGATTCTCCAAATGGCTTGCCCCTTTTATAGAAGTCTAGCTCAAACCAGGCGTAATTGGTCGGTTGCCCCCCCCCCCCCCCAATTCCCATGCCCCCCCCCCCTAGCTTCTATGCCTATGCCTATGCCTATGTCTATGCCCACCCCCCTTTTTCCACTGACCCCCCCCATGTATGCTTGCTTGCTTGCGCGCTCGCTCGCTTGCCTGCTTGCTTGATTGCTTGCTTGCTTGCTTGCTTGCGCGCTTGCACGCTTGCTTGCTTGTTTGCTTGCGCGCTTGCGGACACGTTTTCTTGCTTGCTGAGTTGCGGATTTGAAGCATGCTCGATTCCTCTGATTTGAAGCGTGCTCGGCTCCTCTGGTTCCTTGGTTCGAGTCGTCTAGTTTGTTTGGAGTCGACGCTGGCTGATCTGATGATGAAGATGCTGATGACGATGATGATGCTGCTGCTGCTGATGATGATGATGATGATGATGATGATGATGGCGCTGATGATGATGATGCTGATGCTGATGCTGATGCTGATGATGATGATGATGACGATGAATGTGATGAGGCGGTGACAACGGTGCTGCTGACGATGACGATGCTGATGACTCTGCTGATGATGCTGATGATGATGCAATTGCTGATGATGAGGATGATGCTGATGGTACTGATGAGGACGATGATGTTGATGAGGCGGATACTTTTGATGATTGATGATGATGACGATGATGTTGATGATGATGACGCTGATGCTGCTGATGAACATGCTGATGATGAAAACTATAATGACGAGGGTGCAGATGATGAAGATGCTCCTGCTGCTGCTGATGATAATGACGATGCTGATGATGATGATGATGATGACGATGATGATGATGATGCTGATGCTGATGCGGCTGATGATGAGGATGATGCTGATGCTGATGATGATGATGATGATGATGATGATGATGATGATGATGATGATGATGAGAGGAGGGAGGAGGAGGAGGAGGAGGAGGAGGAGGAGGAAGGGGGGGGGGGGGCGGCATGAGGAGGAGAAGGGGAGGAGGAGGAGGAGGAGGAGGAGGAGGAACAGGGGGAGGAGGAGGAGGAGGAGGAGGAGGAGGAGGAGGAGGAGGAGGAGG
>CAUYUJ010003621.1:25000-50000 GCA_963575745.1 Prorocentrum cordatum
GAGGGGGAGGGGAGGGGGAGGAGGAGGAGGAGGAGGAGGAGGAGGAGGAGGAGGAGGAGGAGGAGCAGGAATAGGAGGAGGAGGGGGATGAGGGGAGGGGGTGGGGCAGGATGGGGAGGAGGAGAAGAAGGATGATGATGAGGAGGAGACACCACCATCTGGGGCCTCACTTCTGGCGACGTTCACAGGACAGGTTGTTTGTCCGCACAGGTTAATGTTTCGCGTGGTGGTTCGCCTAGTGCAGGTTGGCCCTCGCGTGACTCTGGGTTGACCTCGTTCATATTTGTCGACATTCTGAAGCTTTTCGTGGTTGCTGCGTCGCAGCGAAAGACGAGCAACACAACAACATGTTCTTTCCTCTCGGAGGCGTCGCTGGCGGAGCTGCACGAGCTCGAGGGGCTCGTGAGGCAGTGCCACGAGGACGTGTCTGCCGCCAGCGCGATCGCGGAGCGCATGGCTGCTGAGCTGCTCGATGGGCAGGACCCGGTGCCCGACCCCACCATCTGGGGCGGCAGACCAGCCTCGTGCGAATGATTGTGCGCATGGAGTGCAGTGCAGCGTGCCGCACTAGCGCACCGAAGTCCACGGCGTAACAGCTTTTGCATTGCTCAGCTCAGCGCGGCACGCAAGCGTGCATGCGCGCGTGCACGCGGACGCACGCGAACGCACGCACGGTCGGCCTTCCTCCCCTCAAGGAGGCCGACAGGCAGCGGTTGCAGGCCGCCCAGGACGCGCACGAGGCATTGCGGCTGGAGGTCGAGGCCATCACGAAGGCCTGCGAGCAGGCCCTGGCGGAACGGGACCGCGCGAAAGAGGCGCTGGTCTCGGTTCAGGACCAGGTGGACGACCTGAGGCTCTGACGAGGAGGAGAAGTGGTAGGAAGACGAGGAGGGTGGTTTTGCTGGGTTGCGCGCGGGGGCGCACAAGTACTCGTGCTTCGTGCTTCGCAGTCCCAGCTGGAGGAGTGCCCTTCTCAAGGGAGAGGCGCCGCGCGGTTTGGGCTCCGCGCGGCGCGAAGCGCCAGGTCAGGTGGCCGAGCAGGCACTGGGTATCAGACGTGTGCAGCGTCTGTTGCCAGATGGGCGCGGTCCCGTTGGCCAGCTACCTTTCGGACGTCGGGGAGATTGCCCGCAGCATGCGGGCCTGACACGTGCACTCTTCTTTTAGGTCGGGCATGTCCTCCTACAGGCGGATTTTGGGCGAACACCAACACATGGTCAAATAACATTCGAACGTAGCGAAAAATAGTCGAAACATCGTCCCCGAACTATTTTGTACTATTTTTGAGTATTCCTCCTGTAGAGAGACGTGCCCGACTTAGGTCTTCTTGGAAAGGTCGAGTGCTTCGGGCTGGCCTCACCGGTCAGGGCGTTGCGCTGGGCGTCGCCAGGTGCGTCCCCGCGGCCTCGGACGCCTCGCCTCGGCCCCGCCGCCGCCCCCTCCCCTGCTCGTGCAGCTCCCGTTTGCCCCTACGTGCACGAGGCGTCGGCCGCCTCGGCCTGGGGCGGAGGGCCGCGAAGCGCACCGTCGAGCGATACGTCCGCTGAGGCCTCCACTCGCCTCAAGTCGGGCACGTCCCTCCACAGGTGGATTAGTCAAGAACAATAATAGTTTGGGCATGATTTTTCGACCATTTTTGGCTATTTTTGGGTTCTCCTTGACCATTTGGTTGATTTTCGCTTAAAATCCGCCTGCAGGAGGACATGCCCGACCTAACACTCCGACTCCTCCGCGCCTGCGCTGCGGCCGCGGCCTCGGGTCGCGGCACTGAGGGTGTGACAGTAGGGGGTGCGCGTCCAGCAGACCCACCGGATTTGGTATTGGGCAGGGCGTCGATCGCGTCGCTGAAGGCGCCATCAGCTGGGTGCGCAGCCGGTTTTCTCCTCCTGCGCGGATCCCAGACCCTCTTGGATGAATTTGGTGGGGCGTCGGGCGGCTCCGTCGCTGAAACGGCCACGCCACCCGCCCGTGTCGGCAAGCACGGGGTGCCGTCCATTTGGTGGTCAAGATCCCCCTCCAGCTCTTCCGTCGTGGCCCGCTCTTCCGTCGTGGCCGAGGGCGGCCCGAGGCCACTGGTGTCGCAAGGGTGCGCGGCGCTTTCCGAACGCGCCCTGCAAGGCAGAACGTGATGACCGCGGGGACGCTACGCGCTCGCCTGGTGGCCATGAGTGAGACCGCACAGTCCGTGTCTGCGGCGCCGCTCGCGCCTCGCAGGCCCAGGGGTGCAACCCGCGCCCCGCCTTCGGGGTCCTCTGGCGCGCCGTGGGGAAGGGTGGCGCGCAAAGGCCTGCGGGCGGCGGCGCAGGCGCGGTGGCGGCGTCGCCCCCAGACTGCGGGATGGCCGCTTTTAGGTTCTTGCAGCGTGCTCGGCGACGCGCGCTCCCTGCCGGCGAGGGCCGCTTTGTGCAGCCCCCAACTGCGCGCGAACCGGATGCCCTCGACAACCCTCGCTTGCCGCGCGCGCGTGGACTACAGCGCCCAATTCAAGAAGGCTCCTCTTCCCTCTGGCTGGGGCAAGCGTGCACCGCTCCCAGGGTGAGCTGGTCGGCGGGCCGGGCGTCCAAGGACCCGTCGGCCTGCAGCTCCTCGCGCGAGGCTGGGCGCCGAAGGGGCCCCCTCCGCGTCGCCTGCCTCGCGCTGTGCCACCCGCGGCCGCACCACTTTCGGCCACTGCCGCACTGTGGCCGCTGCAGCGCACCGGCCGCTGCAGTGCGCGCTGGATGGCCCGCAGCCGCTGGGCGGGCTTTTCTTCTGCTGGGCGCCCAGGGGCCGAGCCGCCGAGCAGCACGGGTGCAGTGCTGCGGAGAGCGGCTGCGAGGGCAGCCGCCAAGCTGTGCACGGTGACGCTGCCCTCCTCCGCGCCGCCTGCACCAGCAGGGCAGGTCCAACCCGCACGCGGGGCGGGCAGGGCTGCCGGTGGCCGCCGTCGCGTCCATCAGCGCGAGGGGGGTCTGCACCGATCCACCGAGGACGACGGAAGGCGACTCCGGCAAGCAGTCGACGCAAGCTAGCCTCGCGGCTTGAGCCCGTGTGCCGATGATGAAAACGATGATGATATGATGATGATGATGATGATGATGATGATGATGATGATGATGATGATGATGATGATGATGATGATGATGATGATGATGATGATGAGTCAAACGGGCTTTTGCGAGCAACTTTTTCGAACTTCTGCGACAACGGTTGCGCACCTGCCAGGGCCATCATCCCTGTCAAATAATACCATGCGGGACACATTCGTTTTTTCTTCGCGCGCACACGCCGTCGTCGTCGGCCGCGGGGCCCTGAATGATGATGGTCATCCGATGCATGTATGTGAAGTGTCCGAACGTATATGATGATGATGAAGCTGGGTGTGGGTGGTGGCGAAGAGTCGTTTGGAAATTTGGTAGAGCTTGAACCGGCCCCCCCACAAAGTGGGGGTATTGCCCGCCTCCTATGAAAACCCTGGCACTGGTGAGAACGGAGTGTCCCCAGTCTTAAATGATTGTTGTTGTTGTTGTTGTTGTTGTTGTTGTTGTTGTTGAACATTATTACTTTTAAAGAATAATTATTGTTGGGGCCCCTGGTGCATGGCCCCCCCGCCGCGCCTAGGCCGCAGCCACATTTTCATCATTTTCGTGAGGAAGTCTCAGGCAAAACGATGTGATCCAGATCCGGTTGTTTTGTTATTTTCCCTTGCAAAAATAAGGCAAAGTGGACATTTCTTGTTCTAACATAACCAAACTTCAAGAATCCCTTGCAAAAAATAAGGTAAAATGGACATTCGCGCGCGCAAGACGAAATCCTTCCAAAACCTTAGTGTTCGTAGCGATTTTAACATAAAACATCAAAAAAACCAATGGTTTTTCAAAAAAAAAATGCCAAAATTTCATCCCGCGCGCTCTTGCGGATTCGTAGGAAACCCAACACTTTTTAAACATTTCTGTCAAACGGGCTTTTGCGAGCAACTTTTTCGAACTTCTGCAACAACGGTTGCGCACCTGCCAGGGCCATCATCCCTGTCAAATAATACCATGCGTGACACATTCGTTTTTTCTTCGCGCGCGCACGCCGTCGTCGTCGGCCGCGGGGCCCTGAATAGTAGCCACGGTCGTCCGCATGCCACGAAGTGAAGTGTCCGAACGTCATAGGGCGGGAAGCTGGGTGTGGGTGGTGGCGAAGAGTCGTTTGGAAATTTGGTAGAGCTTGAACCGCCCCCCCCACAAAGTGGGGGTATTGCCCGCCTCCTATGAAAACCCTGGCACTGGTGAGAACGGTGTGTCCCCACGTGCTGGTAATTGTTGTTGTTGTTGTTGTTGTTGTTGTTGTTGTTGTTGTTGTTGTTGTTGTTGTTATTGTTGTTGAGTTCTCATTTTTGAAGAATAATTATTGTTGATCCCCACCCACCGGTGCGTGCTGTTTTTTCTCAATCAAAGTGTGCCCCTCGACGCTCCCACCCTGTTTTTTGACAGGGAAAGTCTTGATGTGCTCAAACTGGGCCCCTGGCCCGCGGATTACAATTACAACGGCTCCCGCTTGAGATTTCCTTACAATTTAGCCAGGACCCCCGCTCCCGCCCGAGACTTCCTCGCATTTTATTCAGGAATCGCGCTCTCGCTCGGGACTGCCTTGCAATTTATATATTAATCGCTTTCTCGGCGCTCTGGAGTCGCGCTCTCGCTGGAGACTTGCTTGCAATTAACTAAAGAATGCGCCCTGGCGTTGGATTTTTCTGCAATTTGCTCAAGCGCCGCGCTCCCAACACCCAGGCGCCCAGGAGTCGCGCCCGTTGTGGCCCCATGTGTATGCCCTTCGTGGCCCCGCTGTCGCCGTTTGTGGCCCCCTCATTGTCCTTCGTGGCCCGGTTGCTACCCTCAGTGGCCCCATCGTTGCCTTCTGTGGCCCCGCATTATCTGCCCTTCGTGGCCCCCGCTCGTGGGCAAGTAACAACGATCATTTTTACAATGATTGTTTTGTCGTTGTTGTTGTTGTTGTTGTTGTTGTTGTTGTTGTTGTTGTTGTTATTGTTGTTGAACATTATTACTTCTAAAGAATAATTATTGTTGGGACCCCTGGTGCACGGCCCCCTCGCCGCGCCTAGGCCGCAGCCATGTTTTCATCATTTTCGTGAGGAAGTCTCCGGCAAAACGGGTTGGTCCGGATCCGGTTGTTTTGTTACGGGCGGTTTTCCCTTGCAAAAAATAAGGCAAAGTGGACATTTCTTGTTCTAACATAACCAAACTTCAAGAATCCCTTGCAAAAAATAAGGTAAAGTGGACATTCGCGCGCGCAAGACGAAATCCTTCCAAAACCTTAGTGTTCGTAGCGATTTTAACATAAAAACATCAAAAAAACCAATGGTTTTTCAAAAAAAAATGTCAAAATTTCATCCCGCGCGCTCTTGCGGATTCGTAGGAAACCCAACACTTTTTAAACATTTCTGTCAAACGGGCTTTTGCGAGCAACTTTTTCGAACTTCTGCGACAACGGTTGCGCACCTGCCAGGGCCATCATCCCTGTCAAATAATACCATGCGGGACACATTCGTTTTTTCTTCGCGCGCGCACGCCGTCGTCGTCGGCCGCGGGGCCCTGAATAGTAGCCACGGTCGTCCGCATGCCACGAAGTGAAGTGTCCGAACGTCATAGGGCGGGAAGCTGGGTGTGGGTGGTGGCGAAGAGTCGTTTGGAAATTTGGTAGAGCTTGAACCGGCCCCCCCACAAAGTGGGGGTATTGCCCGCCTCCTATGAAAACCCTGGCACTGGTGAGAACGGAGTGTCCCCACGTGCTAGTAATTGTTGTTGTTGTTGTTGTTGTTGTTGAACATTATTTCTTCTAAAGAATAATTATTGTTGGGACCCCTGGTGCATGGCCCCCCCGCCGCGCCTAGGCCGCAGCCACATTTTCATCATTTTCGTGAGGAAGCCTCAGGCAAAACGATGTGTACCAGATCCGGTTGTTTTGTCCCCCCCCGCTTTCCCTTGCAAAAAATAAGCTAAAGTGACATTTCTTGTTCTAATATAACCAAACTTCAAGAATCCCTTGCAAAAAATAAGGTAAAGTGGACATTCGCGCGCGCAAGACGAAATCCTTCCAAAACCTTAGTGTTCGTAGCGATTTTAACATAAAAACATCAAAAACCAATGGTTTTTCAAAAAAAAATGTCAACATTTCATCCCGCGCGCTCTTGCGGATTCGTAGGAAACCCAACACTTTTTAATCATTTCTGTCAAACGGGCTTTTGCGAGCAACTTTTTCGAACTTCTGCAACAACGGTTGCGCACCTGCCAGGGCCATCATCCCTGTCAAATAATACCATGCGGGACACATTCGTTTTTTCTTCGCGCGCGCACGCCGTCGTCGTCGGCCGCGGGGCCCTGAATAGTAGCCACGGTCGTCCGCATGCCACGAAGTGAAGTGTCCGAACGTCATAGGGCGGGAAGCTGGGTGTGGGTGGTGGCGAAGAGTCGTTTGGAAATTTGGTAGAGCTTGAACCGGCCCCCCCACAAAGTGGGGGTATTGCCCGCCTCCTATGAAAACCCTGGCACTGGTGAGAACGGTGTGTCCCCACGTGCTAGTAATTGTTGTTGTTGTTGTTGTTGTTGTTGTTGTTGTTGTTGTTGCTGTTGTTCTTTTCTCCTGTCTTCGCATAGCGGTAGGAGTGGGTGCTGCAAGAAGGGGTGCGAATACGGTCGGACCGAGGAGGAGGGGCAGAAGGAATCGGAGGAGGGACCGGTACCCATACCGCTACCCCTGCTTCGTTTTCCCCTCTTTGGGCCTCCTGGGGGGGCCTCGTCGCCACCGCTGGATTCGCAACGAAATACTGGTCAGAACGCACCCCGGAAGAGGTCCGGGGAGTAGCGGTACGGTCGGACCGAGGTATAAGATCGAGGTCGGTTCGGGGAGGGTGCCCTCATGTTTTCTTCGTGTTTGTGGGATGTTCTTGCGCATCTTGGGGGAGGTTGCCCTCGAAAGTTCTTCAGTTTGGCTGGCGGAGGGTCTCATGTTTTCGGATGCAATTCCTGGGAGATCAAATTCTGACTTTGCCGTGGTCCGAAGTCCCGGCTTTGTCCCGCTTAATCTGGCTTGATCCCGCTTAATCCGGCTAGCTCCGAGGCCCACTCCAGCGTAACAGCCCCCCAATGGCCCCAATGGGGCTTAATCCTCTTTTATCCTTCCGACGAAAACCTCCCAGCAGTTGCCTCCTAACATGTTCTTGGGGGATGCTCTTCTGTCCCTGGTCCAGCCTAGCGGAAGGAACGAGCGCCAAAACCGACAGCAGTGCCCGCTCGTGCTGGCCAGGGTTCGATGCCGGCGTCGCCGCGGGCGTTTGTCCATTCGAGACAGGAGCCGCGTGCTCACCGGCGGTCGCTGTCAGTTTGGGGCAACATTCAGGGGGGGGGGAAAACACAGACACAATTAAGCGTCGATTCCCCAGAAAATATAGGAAACTATGGGAATTGGGGGGGAAGAAACCAACACAGAAAATATAGGGAAATATGGGGAATCTTGTTATTTGTGTATATTTATTTGCGTGTCCCAGGGCCCCTTCAATTTTGTTAGGCATCGTGCGCATTTTTCATGAGCCTTCTCAGAAGCCCCTTGGGCTGAGAGGGTCCGTGCCATCCAGAGGAACCCCCCCGCCCTACTAGAAGGCCCACCCCCCTCGCGCGACCCCCTCGCGCGCGCTCCCTTCTCTGCTCTCGTCCTGTCCTGCTCCTGCATCTGACTTCGTTGCCCTTGCTTCGCTTTGCTTTTCAAGCCAATCTCGGTCCCCGCTGTCGCGCTGCAGCTTGGGCGTCGGGGAGCCGAGCCTGGACGCTTGCCAGCGTCCAGGCGTGCTCCTGCATCCTGCGCCTGCTGCTTCCGCTCCCGCTGCTGCTCCTTGCTGCCCTCTGCTCTTCCTGCTTGCTGCTTCTTGGGTGGCGACCGGGGTGCATCGGTCCGTCTCTGAAGGAATTGCGTTCCGGAGCTTCGTACGTTGCTTCTTTGTTTGCTCCGTCGAGTCCCCATGTACTCACAACAGTGCCGCTTCCCATCTTCAGAGACGTGCTTAGCTTGCCCCTGCCGACAGGGTAACGGGCTCACACCAGTTCCAGCTGCTCTTCGCCGGTAGCTGGGGGATGGGCAGCATGCTGTGCGATGAATCAAGCGTCATAAGTGCACCGTCCAAGTGAACAACAGGAACAGGTTTCTGGTCAGAGTACCTTGTGGTGTTCTGCGAGGGCTCGCTCCGCACACCTCCATATCGAACAGTGATGTGCTCGCAAGCTGTTTTTGCTGCAGTGGAGTTGAATGTTTGCTATTGAACCTTTCGACAGGGGGCGATGACCGCGTGTCGTTCGAGCCGTGCTCATATCAAGGACTTCGGAGCATGCCTTATTTGCGTTGTGCATGCGTGTGCACGTGGTTACTTCTTGCTCGCAGTGGCCATGGCAGTCGGCCGCTGTTCAAATCAGTACACTCAGGAGGGAAAAAACACACACACACAGACACAATTACTCGTCGACTCGCCAGAAAATATGGGAAAATATGGGAAGTGGGTGGGAAGACCAAAACAAACCCAGAGCATATGGGGAAGTATGGGGAATCAGATTGTTTGTGTGTATTCATTTGTGTCCCAGGGCCCCTTCAAACACGGAATGCCCCTGCATGGGATGCCACGCGGTTGCCGTCCCCGCGCAGGGAGCGTCTTGCGGCCGATCCTTGTGATCCTGGAGCGTCCTGCTGCGGCTCCTCCCGCGCATGGCCTGCGCTGCTGCATCCCCGCCTGCTCACGACACGTCCTGCTGCCGTGCCTTCGGATGCAACTCCTGGGTGGTCAAGTTCTGTTTTCGCCCTGGTCCGAAATCCGGCTTGATCCAGCTCAATCCCGCTTCATCCGGCTTACTCCCGCTGAATCCCGCTTAATCCCGCCTAGTCCTGCTGAGTCCGAGGCCCACTCCGGCGTAACAGCTCCCAAACGGGGCTGAATCCTTTGTAACTTTTCCGACGAGAGCCTCCCAGTAGTTGCCTCCTAACCCCCCGGCCCACGGACCGCCCACTTGTCCTCTTCTGACAACACCCTGGGTCGTTGTCAGCCGGCTTCGAGTGACGCTCTCACCGGGTCTCCCTCTCCCCCGCTGTGCAAGGAGTCCGGCGCCCACGCTGATGGGCTACATGTTCTGAGCGTGCTCCTTCCCTCTACCCGCGCGCTCCCCCCCCCCCTCCGCTGCCCACCGTGCCCATGTCGGCTGCGCGCGCCCCGCGTCTGCCCCACGGGACGCGGCTGGGCTTCCCGCCGCTGCGACTCCGCCCTCGGCGCCAGGCACGACGCCGCCCTCGGCGCCCTGCCCCAGCGCTGCTCCCGGTGCCGCCCCCGACGAGGGTGCCCCGACGCCGCTCCGAACTCCTGGGCCGACGCTCGCGCGCCGCCGCTTTGCCTCGCAACGCCGCCGCCGTGCGCGGCAGCCGACGCCGTGCCGGTCGCTGCCTCCCCGACGCCTCCCTCGGAGGGCGGGCCGTCCGGCGGCCGGAGCCGCGGCAGCTCTTTCGCTCGGCCGGGCCGCCCGACGCGGCCCCTCGGGGCGGGGCCCGTTCCCCCCGCCCCTTGGCTTCCAGTGTCTCCCAGACTCTTCAGTGGGCTCCCTCCTCTCCTCCGCCTGCAGCTCGGGCTCGCGCGCAGGAGCGAGCCGCGGGGGACCATGGGCGCCTCGGGTGGAAGCAGGGGACCCACCGCCCGATGCAGTTGTCGAAGAACGCTGTGGAGACTCAGTGCGACTGGCCGCCCGATGCGGCCGTCGAGCTTGGCGATCCCTGGCCGCCCGCCCCCCCTGAGTCAGCGCGCCCTCCGTGCATTTTTCCCATATCTGCCCCTCAGCAGATGGGCGCCGCCCCAGCGCCACACCCCGGCGCGCTGACGGGGCTCCCGCGGGCTGGGTTCCCCACGCCCCCCGACCTCCCACTCGCTCGGACGTGTGCATTTTTCTTCGGCGAGGACCATCGAGAAGCATCTGGGATCCTCGCGCGAAGAACGCGCGGAATCAAAACATGCACGGGGAATGGATGTCCGAGCGATGGCGAGCTCGACCTTCGTTCGACACGAGTTCTTTCCTTTCTGGTCGCGACGGGTCTTCCGACACCCCCCTATCCGACGCCCGAGCCCGGCTCCATTTGCTATCCTGGTGCCAGAACGCGTGAGATTTTGAGGGCACTGGAATTTGACGTGTTCAGCTACATATCGGGAGCAGCACGACGTGGAAGCAGGTGCAGTATGCGCGCCTTGGGCCTTGAAGAGCTGTCGAGCGGGTCGCGCAGGAGGGAGTCCCGTCCCCAGACCCGTTGAGGTGGGTCCGCCCCCTCCTTCTCCCCCGTGTCTCTGTGTTGTGCCCCCTTTCCTCCTCCCTTGCCCCCCTCTTCGGCTGGTTCAATCCCTTTTTCGTGTCTTTCCTTTTCCTTGTGGTGTGTGGTGCCTTCTCTCTTCCCCTCGGCTCTGGCTCCCCCTCTTCGTTCGGATGGCTCGTTGTCCCTCGCGTCCGTCCGTCTGCCTGCCTCGGCTGTTTGCCGTCGCTCCTCGCTCCTCGCTTCCCTCTCCGCTGTGCCTGGCCCCCCTTGGCCCTTGTCTTGCTGGCCCCCGTGCCGTCGAAACACGGAGCAGAAATGCTCTGCTTCTGGCCCGTGCTGCCCGTGCTGCACCGCGGGATCGCTGCCTTTCCTTGCAGGCGCTCGCGCCGGCGGTGGCATTCGGTGTGTGTGTGTGTGTGTGTGTGTGTGTGTGTGTGTGCGTTGGCACCCGTGGGCCGTAGCAGCTCGCCCGCTCCCGCCTTGCGGGGCGCCCTGGCTGCCCCGGCGCCAGCCCCCGCTCGCCCGCCCCCGGGCGGCCGCCCCCATTGTTATATATGTATATATATATACACATATAATTTGCTTAAAGATAATAAACTATTATTTTTGCTTTATTTTTTACCTTTATATTTATTTTTTCCGCGGCCCGCTGTCCGTCCTGCGGTCCCTATCTCTCGCTGCCTGCCGAGGCGCCCCCCGTCCGCCCTGTCTCACCCGGCCGCTCGGCCCACCCCGCCGCGCGACCGGCCGGGACACCCTCTCGGGGCGGATCGCTCCAGCCTCGGGCCACGGCGCAATGCCTCACCCCGGCGCGTCCCCTTTGCCCTCCCACTTCTGTCTGGCCGCCCAGGGGCGCTCCTAGGGGGCCTCATGCGAACCCTACCCCTACCCCCCACGATTTCTGGGGGAGAGGGTGGGGTTCACTTCGCTCGGGAGCTCCCGAACGAAGTGAACCCCACCCTCCCCCTCAGAAATCGTGGGGGGTAGGGCCTGGGGTAGGGTTCGCCTGTGGCCCCCTGGCTCCTTCGCCTCGCCGCTGTGCTCGCGCGGCTGGTCCTCCTGCTGTCGCTCCTCCCTCCGGCGCCCAGCCTCCCGCCGGCCGCCGCCGGCGCCGGCCCGCTGGCGCTCGCCCCGGCCTCGCGGCCCTCGGCCCCTCCGCCCAGGCCTGCTTCGCTGGGCCTGCTCCCGGCCGCCCCCGAGTCGAGGGCCGCTCCGGCCCGGGCGGCGTGCTTGTCCTCTCCGCCCGGGCCGCCCCCCCCCGCGCGCCGGCCTGGCGTCCGCGGCCGCCCCCCTGCTGCTGCTGGCCAGCAGCCGGCTGCCGCAGGCGTCCGTAGTTTTTGCGCTGTTTTTCGTTTTGCGGCCGGGTCGGGCGAAGGCAGTCGCCGGCTGGGACCGTTCTTTCCCACTGTGCCTCTCCCTGGTGCCCCGGGCTGCTAAGCCCACGAGGCGCCACGGGCCACCCAGCGCTCAGGCAGAGCCGCAACCCGCGGGCGCGCGTTGCGGCCCCTGCGCCCACCTGTTGCAGTCTAGGTGCAGGATTCTCGGCACTCTCCTTTCCCTGGCTCGCCAGGCTTTTCCTTGCGCGTTGCACGCTGTTTTTCTCACATGTGAGCGTAGGCCACCTGTCTGCAATGTCAGGTGGAATTGGCGCTAAGCATGCCCCGTTTGAACTCGCTGCTTCAGTGGCATCCCTCGGCCGCTGGATGAACAATAGTCCGTGTGTGTGTGTGTGGCGCTTACGGGTGCATCTTCTTGACATCGCATACGTTCACATCTAAGCGTGCGTACGGGTATTCATTCACCTACGCATGTAGAGCCACCTGCCTGCGGCAAGCCTGGCCACCGCGCCATCGCAGCAATGCAGCGTGAAGGAGGTCTCGATGGTCTTTCAGGAGCCCTTGTATGTCCGTTTGGCAGGCCTTTGGTGGTCTGTTGGGGGACCCGTGGGAGGCCTATTGGGTGTCTCTTGGGCCTCTCAGCGCTGTCAGGGCCAGTTCGATTCCCCCCTTTGGGCCCCTCTTAAGGCCTGTTGTAGACCTCTTGGGCCGTCTTGGGGCATCTCGGGGCGTCTTGGGGCCCCAATGGACCGTCTTGAGGACCTCATGGGCCGTCTTGGTGCGCCCCTGGGCCGTTTTGGGGCCCTCTTGCGACCCAGTTGGACTGTTTTGGGACCCTCTTGGGTACGTTTTGGGCCGCCCTGGGCTCTTGGAAGCCAGGGCGGGCCAGTATGCTACAACTTGTCAAGACCAGATGGAGAAGCAGTGCTTCTTGCTCTTGAGGGCCTCTTGGGCGGCCTCTTGGAGCTCTGTTGGAGCTCTCTTGGGCCGTCTTGGGGGCCTGTGGGGCCGTCTCGAGCCCATCATGGGCCTCTTGGAGTGTCTGGAGGCCTTTTTGGGCAGTCTTGGGACCGCCATGGAGGCCTTTTGACCGTCTTGGGGCGAGCTCGGTTGTCCTGTTTTGTTGTTGTTGTTGTTGTTGTTGTTGTTGTTGTTGTTGTTGTTGTTGTTGTTGTTGTTGTTGTTGTTGTTGTTATTGTTGTTGAACTTTCATTTCTGAAGAATAATTTTTGTTGATCCCCCCTGTCCGGTGCCCATTGCTTTTTTTTCAATTGAAGTGCTTCCTCCGGGGCTCGCACCCTGTTTTTTGACAGGGAAAGCCTTGCGGATCAGATTGCGTTGTTGGGCCCCGGACTACAACAACAACGGCTCCCGCTTGAGACTTCCTCACAATTTACTCAGGACCCCCGCTCCCGCCTGAGACTTCCTCAAAATTTACTCCGGAAGGGCGCTCCCGCTTCAGACTTTCTCACATTTTACTCAGAAGCGGCGCTCCCGCTTGAGACTTCCTTAATCAGGACCCCTGCTTCCGCCCGAGACTTCCTCATAATTTACTCAGGAATGGCGCTCTCGCTTAGGACTTCTTCGCAATTTATTGCAGCATCGCGTTTTTGACGCTCAGGAACCACGCTCGCGCCAAGGACGCCCTCACAATTTACTTAGGAATCGCGCCCTCGCTTAATACTTCCTCGCAATTTACGCAAAAATCCCGTTTGAATGTCCCGCCCGCCCGACCTGGCCGTCAGGGTCCGCCCGCCCGACCGGCGCTCCCGCCTGAGACGTCCGACAATGTACTCGGGACCCCCGCTCCCGCCCAACTCTTCCTTGAGGAATACGCCCTCGCCTAGGACTTCCTCGAACGTTCACACTCTTACCCTCCTGCCCCTTCCTCCCCATCCAACCTCCCTCCTCCCTCCCCTCTCCCTCATATCCACCCTCCTCCTCCCTCTTCCTCTCTCCCCTCACCCTCCTCCCATAACCCTCCTCCCTCCTCTCTTCGCCCTCCCCTCTCCAGCCTCCTCCTTCCTCCCTCCTCTGTCTCTCTATCTCCAATCGTCCCCCCCCCCCTCCTCGCCCCCTCTCTCCTGGCGTGTTCCCCTTTAGCCTCGTCCCTCCCCCTCCCTTCCTCCCACTCTCCCTCGTTCTCCCCCTTCCTCTTCTTGCAGGGCCCGCGCTAATTCCAATGGTGGGCAAAGAGATGCGTGCCCCATCCTCCGAATAATTCCCCGCCCGTTCACGCCCGCTTGTCTAAGCCCGCCCGCCCCCGCAAAAAGAAAGAAGCCCCCCGGAAGGGGGTACGCTCGAAGACGAAGGGGGCGGGTATCGAGGGCGTGGGTATACACGTTGCATGGCACGTGGGCAAGTAAGAGCGAACAGTCTTAACATGATTGTTGTTGTTGTTGTTGTTGTTGTTGTTGTTGGTGTTGTTGTTGTTCTTTCATTTCCGAAGATAATGATTGTTGATTCCCCCCACTGGTGCATACTGTTTTTTCAATTGAAGTGCCCCTCCCGGCGCTCGCACCTTATTTTTTATCAGGGAAGCTCTTGAGGCTCAAACTGGGCCCCTGGCCCCGGGGTTATAACAACAACGGCTCCCGCTTGAGACTTCCTCACAATTTAGCCAGGACCCCCGCTCCCGCCTGAGACTTCCTCGCGTTTATTCAGGAATCGCCCTCTCGCTTGGGACTTCCTTACAGTTTATGCAGGAATCGCTCTCTCGGCGCTCTGGAATCGCGTTCTCGCTGGAGACGTGCTTGCAATTTACTTATGAATGAATTGCGCCCTTGCGTTGGAATTTCCTGCAATTTATTCAAGCGCCGCGCTCCCGACACTCAGGCGTTCAGGAGTCGTGCTCACGCCTATGACTCCCTCACACATTATTTAGGAATCGGGTGCAGCCCTTCGTTGCCCCCTCGCTGCCCTTCGTGGCCCCGTTGCAGCCCTTCGTGGCCCCCTCGCTGCCCTTCGTGGCCCCATTGCAGCCCCTCGTGGCCCCCTCGCTGCCTTTCGTGGCTTCATCGCAGCCCTTCGTGGCCCCCTCGCTGCCCTTCGTTGTCCCGTTGCAGCCCTTCGTGGCCCCCTCGCTGCGCTTCGTGGCCCCGTTGCAGCCCTTCGTGGCCCCCTTTGCTGCCCGTCGTGGCCCCGTTGCAGCCTTTCGTGGCCCCCTCGCTGCGCTTCGTGGCCCCCTCGCTGCGCTTCGTGGCCCCGTTGCAGCCCTTCGTGGCCCCCTCGCTACCCTTCGTGGCCCCGTTGCAGCCCTTCGTGGCTCCCTCGCTGCTCTTCGTGGTGCCATATATGTATGCCCTTCGTGGCCCCCGCTCGTCCGCGCCCGTCGTGGCCCCATATGCATGCACTTCGTGGCCCCGCTGTCGCCCTTTGTGGCCCCCTCGCTGCCCTTCGTGCCCCCGCTGCTGCCTTCAGTGGCCCCGTCCTTGCCCTCCGCGACCCAATATACGTGTGCCCTTCGTGGCCCCTGCTCGTTCGCGCCCGTCGTGGCCCCATGTGCATGCCCTTCGTGGCCCCGCTGTCGCCCATTGTGGCCCCCTCGCTGTCCTATGTGGCCCCGTTGCTGCCCTCAGTTGCCCCGTCGCTGCTTTCCGTGGCATTACATTATCTTCTCTTCGTGGCCCCCGCTCGTTCGCGCTCTTCGTGGCCCCATACGCATTCCCTTCGTGGCCCCGCTGTCGCCCTTCGTGGCCTACTTCATGCCTTTCGTGGCCCTGCTGTCGTTCTTTCTCTCGCTATCGCTTTCGCTCGTCGTCGTCGTCGTCGTCGTCGCCGTCGTCGTCGACGACGTCGTCGTCGTCGTGGTCGGTCCCCTGTCCGTCCCTCTTGGGGTCGGGTTGCAGCCGATCAGCGCTGCCGCTGGCCAGGCCGACGGTCCGCGGCCGCCACGCCGCTTGCCGGGGCCTGGCCTTCAGGGAAGAAAGGTATACCCCCAAAAAAGGGTACGATCGAAGACGAAAAGGGCGGGTATCGAGGGCTTGGGAAATACGCGTCAACGGACACTCGAGCAGATAAGAGCGAACAGTCTTAACATGATTGTTGCTGTTGTGGTTGTTGCTGTTGCTGTTGCTGTTGCTGTTGCTGTTGCTGTTGTTGCTGTTGCTGTTGCTGTTGCTGTTGCTGTTGCTGTTGCTGTTGCTGTTGTTGTTGCTGCTGCTGCTGCTGTTGTTGTTGTTGTTGTTGTTGTTGAACATTATTTCTTCTTAAGAATAATTATTGTTGGGACCCCTGGTGCGCGCCCCCCCCGCCGCGCCTAGGCCGCAGCCACATTTTCATCATTTTCGTGAGGAAGCCTCAGGGAAAACGATGTGATCCAGATCCGGTTGTTTTGTTGTAATCCGCTTTCCCTTGCAAAAAACACTAAACATGAAATTTCTTGTTCTAACATATCCAAACTTCAAGAATCCCTTGCAAAAAATAAGGTAAAGTGGACATTCGCGCGCGCAAGACGAAATCCTTCCAAAACCTTAGTTTTCGTAGCGATTTTAACATAAAAACATCAAAAAACCAATGGTTTTTCAAAAAAAAATGTCGAAATTTCATCCGCGCGCTCTTGCGGATTCGTAGGAAACCCAACACTTTTTAAACATTTCTGTCAAACGGGCTTTTGCGAACAACTTTTTCGAACTTCTGCAACAACGGTTGCGCACCTGCCAGGGCCATCATCCCTGTCAAATAATACCATGCGGGACACATTCGTTTTTTCTTCGCGCGCGCACGCCGTCGTCGTCGGCCGCGGGGCCCTGAATAGTAGCCACGGTCGTCCGCATGCCACGAAGTGAAGTGTCCGAACGTCATAGGGCGGGAAGCTGGGTGTGGGTGGTGGCGAAGAGTCGTTTGGAAATTTGGTAGAGCTTGAACCGGCCCCCCCACAAAGTGGGGGTATTGCCCGCCTCCTATGAAAACCCTGGCACTGGTGAGAACGGAGTGTCCCCACGTGCTAGTAATTGTTGTTGTTGTTGTTGTTGTTGTTGTTGTTGTTGTTGTTGAAGAAGAAGAAGAAAACCAATACATGTTCAAGCCATGTTTTATTGTTGATTCGCGGAAACGGTTCCGCGCGCTCTTGCTTCGAAGCCGGCTACATTTTCTCTGAAAACGAGGCTCCTGCTCGAGTGTTGGCTTGAGCCTAAGTGTGGGCCCTTGGAGGCCCAGCTACGACAACAACGGCTCCCGCTCGATACTTCCTCACAGTTTACCCCGAGACCCTGGCCAGAGAGGCCCCCGAACTCAGGAACGGCACTCTCGCTCGAGACTTCCTCGCAATTTAATTAAGTTGGCGGAGGCGTAGCCACGACGACAAGGGCTCCTGCTCGATGCTTCCTCACGATTTACTCCGAGAGTCCCTGGCCAAGGCGGCCCCCGAACTCAGGAACGGCGGTCTCGCTCGAGACTTTCCCGTAATTGAAGCAAGTTGGTGGATGCCCGGACACGGCGACAAGGGCTCCCGTTCGATATTTGTCCATGGGTATTCCGAGAGCCCCTGGCCAGAGAGGCCCCCGAATTCAAGAACGGCGCTCTCGCTCGAGTCTTCTTCGCGCTTCAGTCAGTGGCCGACAATGAAGAGATTCCCCCCGAAAGGGGGAGCAATCGAAGACGAAGTGGGCGGGTTCCGAGGGTTTGGGTATACGGAATGCAAGACACGCGTGCCAGTAAGAGCGAACAGTCTCAAAGTTATTGCCCCCTCTGGCGCACATTGTTTTGTCAGTCAAAATGCCCCTCCCGGCGCTCGCACCTTCTTCTTTATCAGGGAAGGTTATCCTCCTCAAACTTTGTTGTTGGCCCCCGGGTTACAACAACAACGGCTCTCGCCTGAGGCTTCCTCACAATTTAGCCAGGACCCCCGCTCACGCCCGAGACTTCCTCGCATTTTATTCAGGAATCGCGCTCTCGCTTGGGACATCCTTGCAATTTATTCAGGAATCGCTCTCTCGGCGCTCTGGAGTCGCGTTCTCGCTGGAGACTTTCTTGCAATTTACACAAGAGTAGCGCCCTTGCATTGGAATTTCCCGCAATTTATTCAAGAGCCGCGCTCCCGACACTCAGGCACCCAGAAATCGAGCTCACGCTTAGGACTCCCTCCCAGATTAGTCCTCCGTGGCCCCCTCGCAGCCCTTCGTGGCCCACTCGCTTTGTTTCGTGGCCCCGTTGCAGCCCTTTGTGGCCCCCTCGCTTTGTTTCGTGGCCCCGTTGCAGCCCTTCGTGGCCCCTCGCTGCGCTTCGTGGCCCCGTTGCAGCCCTTCGTGGCCCCCTCGCTGCCCTTCGTGGTCTCGCTGTCGCCCATCGTGGCCCCCTCGCTGCCCTTCGTGGCCCCCTCGCAGCCCTTCGTGGCCCCCCAGCTTTGTTTCGTGGCCCCGTTGCAGCCCTTTGTGTCCCCCTCGCTTTGTTTCGTGGCCCCGTTGCAGCCCTTCGTGGCCCCCTCGCTTTGTTTCGTGGCCCCGTTGCAGCCTTTCGTGGCTCCCTCGCTGCCCGTCGTGGCCTCATATATGTATGCCCTTCGTGGCCCCCGCTCGTCCGCGCCCGTCGTGGCCCCACATGCATGCACTTCGTGGCCCCGCTGTCGCCCTTCGTGGCCCCCTCGCTGCCCTTCGTGGCCCCGTTGCTGCCCTAGTGGCCCCGTCCTTGCCCTTCGCGGCCCAATATACGTATGCCCTTCGTGGCCCCCGCTCGTTCGCGCCCGTCGTGGCCCCATGTGCATGCCCTTCGTGGCCCCGCTGTTGCCCATTGTGGCCCCCTCGTTGTCCTACGTGGCCTAGTAGCTACCGTCAGTGGCCCCGTCGTTGCCTTCTGTGGCCCCATTATCTGCCCTTCGCCCCCGCTCGTTCGCGCTTTTCGTGGCCCCATACGCATTCCCTTCGTGTCCCCGCTGTCGCCCTTTGTGGCCTACTTCGTGCTCTTCGTGGCCCTTCCGTCGTTCTTTCTCTCGCTCTCGCTTTCGCGCGTCGTCGTCGTCGCCGTCGTCGTCGTCAACGTCGTCGTCGTCGTCGTCGTCGTCGTCGTCGTCGTGGTCGGTCCCCTGTCCGTCCCTCTTGGGGTCGGGTTGCCGCCGATCCGCGCTGCCGCTGGCCAGGCCGACGGTCCGCGGCCGCCCCGCCGCTTTCCCGGGCCCGGCCCGCAGGGAAGAAAGGTGTACCCCCCAAAAGTGGTACGATCGAAGACGAAGAGGGCGGGTATCGAGGGCTTGGGAAATACGCATTAACGGACACTCGAGCAGATGAGAGCGAACAATCTTACAATGATTAGTGTTGTTGTTGTTGTTGTTGTTGTTGAACATTATTAATTCTAAAGAATAATTATTGTTGGGGCCCCTGGTGCACGGCCCCCCTGCGCCGCCTAGGCCGCAGCTACATTTTCATCATTTTCGTGAGGAAGCCTCAGGTAATTCGATGTGATCAAGATCCGGTTGTTTTGTTCCCCCCGCTTTCCCTTGCAAAAAACACTATAAAATGACATTTCTTGTTCTAATATAATCAAATTTCAAGAATCCCTTGCAAAAAATAAGGTAAAGTGGACATTCGCGCGCGCAAGACGAAATCCTTCCAAAAGCTTAGTGTTCGGAGCGATTTTAACATAAAAACATCAAAAAACCAATGGTTTTTCAACAAAAAAATGTCAAAATCTCATCCCGCGCGCTCTTGCGGATTCGTAGGAAACCCAACACTTTTTAAACATTTCTGTCAAACGGGCTTTTGCGAGCAACTTTTTCGAACTTCTGCGACAACGGTTGCGCACCTGCCAGGGCCATCATCCCTGTCAAATAATACCATGCGGGACACATTCGTTTTTTCTTCGCGCGCGCACGCCGAAATCTCCAAAAACCATTGGGCTTCTTAAGAATTTTAGCACCGCGCATCATAAAATCACACGAATCGCACCGTAGGTCCTCGAAAAACACCTGCACGACTTTTCAAAATTTCTACCCGCGCGCGCTGTCCGAATCCTAAAAAAACCAATGGTTTTCCAACATTTATGTTACATGAGCTCGCGCGAGCTACTTTCGCACGCTCTTGCAACGGGGTTCGCGCGCCTGCCAGGGGCCACAATCCCTTGCGGTTGCGCCATAGGTTGCGCCCTCGGATGTTCTGTGGAAGGCTTAACAACTTCTGTGGGTTAACAAGGCTTAAGAACTTCTGTGGGTGTACGAACGTAGGCTTAACAACTTCTGTGGGTGTGTACTCCACGCCAGTGTAGTAGCCACGGTCGTCCGCAGGCCACGAAGTGAAGTGTCCGAACGTCATAGGGCGGGAAGCTGGGTGTGGGTGGTGGCGAAGAGTCGTGTGGATATTTGGTAGAGCTTGCACTGCCCCCCCACAAAGTGGGGGTATTGGCTGGCGTCGCATGAAAACCCTGGCACTGGTGAGAACACTGAGCGTTCGGGTAAAGTGATTGTTGTTGTTGTTGTTGTTGTTGTTGTTGTTGTTGTTGTTGTTGTTGTTGTTGTTGTTGTTGTTGTTGTTGTTGCTGCTGCTGCTGCTGCTGCTGCTGCTGCTGCTGCTGTTTTTTTGTTGTGTGTGTGGGTGTTCTCCCTGATGAAGTTGTTGTATTTGGCTGTTTGTACCCCCCCTCCAGGACGCCTCTCTGGGACGTGGCATCGGCTGGTCCAAAGAGTAACTCGTCAGGGAAAATCGCCCAACAACGGCTCCGGAGGGGGGGCGAAATTGTTAACCCCAGGTGCGGCGAGGGGGCGGGATCGCCCCTACTACCCTCACTAAAATAAGCCTCGAAGCGCGTCACGTGCGAAGTGCCTGTCGGCGCCCACTTTCCAATGCCGGTTGTCGTGGAACTTCCGAGTCGCGCCGGCCCAGACCGCCTTTCGGTTTGCCTCGAAATTGAAGTGGGCGACTCTGAAGGGGCGAAAGGAAGCGACTCTGAAGGGGTGTGCCACCAACTTTTGAGGTTCATGTTGTCGAGGGTTGTCGAACAAATCAAGAAATCTTACCAGACAGTAGAGAAGCATTCTGCGCCCCAACGTGTGCAAGGCACGATGGTGGATGGCCGCATAAGTACCCGTGGGCATGCACATCGGTTCATGATTAGCTATTTCGCGCAGTCGTACAAGCATTCACGTGCGAGCTCGCGCATATATTTATAAACATGCATGATTTCTTTCCTGCATGCTTACGCGCATGCGCACAATCTGTTCTCGCGCCTCCGTACACGGACACCCGTGCAGCAGTCCACGCGTTCCCAGTCAGCTTAGGAGTCGTCGTGCTTCGGCCGACGAGTCCTTTTGGAGTGTTTGTCATCGGAGTCGAAATTTCGACATTCACACCTGTGCGCGTCGCAGAAGGCCGTGGGGAGGGGCGCGTCCAGGGACCGTGGTCGTGGCCGCCGCGGCGGTCCTCGTCAGCAGCTTCTGGGCCAGCAGCATAGCGCCTCGGACTCCCGTGACGTCTTGCGAGTCGCAGTGTTCTGCTATGAAGGCAAGGGGTCCTGAGGGAGTCTGATCCTAGGCCCCAGGGCTTGTCCCAGGACCAGCATTTTTTCCCCTCCCGAACCCTCCTTGGCTGGGTTCTCGTCTTGACTAGAGCCGTGCGGCCGCGTCGCCTTCTCTTCATCCCCCCTCCCTCGTGCCTTCTCCGCTGCTCCCTGGGTGGCCGCGAAGTGTGCAACCGTCGCCACTTGTGGTGGGCTTCTGGGAGGCACGGCGGAGTACAGTCGAGGCGCTGAAGAGGGAACCCTTTTCGTTTGGGAGGGGCTCGGTGTTCCTTGACTGTTTCACAGCTTGCCTCAGGTTATCCTCATGTTTTCGATGGGAAATCGAAGTTTAACTTGTGGAAAAAAGGGGCCTCGTTCCTTCTTTAGGGTTCCTTAGGTCAACGCCCCGACTGCAGGGGAGTACCCGAGACCTCGCGGCTCTGTGGTTGGCTGCGCACTGCGCAATCGTCGCCATTTTCGCAGGCTCCCGGGAGGCACCGCGGCGAAGCAGCGGAGTGCCCGAGATCTCTCGCAGCTCCTGGGGATGCTGAGAACTGTGCAGCCGTCGCCAATGTCGTGGGCTCCTGGGAGGCACGGTGGAGTAGCGGAGCACCCGAGACCTCGCAGCTCCCTGGGGAGCTGCGAACTGCGCAACTGCCGCTTTTGTGGGTTCTTGGGGGACACGGCGGAGCAGCGGAGCGGCGCCATGGGGCCGCCCGGCCGTGCAGGTATCCTTCCCAAGCAATCTTCCAGCAGGACTCCATGGGAGTCTACAGACCTCAGGCAGGCCTATGACAGATATCAATCGCTCCAGAGCGATGCGGAACGCTCTCAGAGCGTTCAGGAGCGCTCTGGAACCGTCGTGGCGCCCGACACATTCTTCAATCCTTCCAGCTCCCCGAGATTTCTGCGTCTTGTCCTGGTTTCATTTTGAGGGCCTCCATGAGCTTTCGGTCTCAGCGCACGAATGGTACTGCAACGTGAAGCGTTTCTTTGTGCGGGCTGCCTGTCCAGAGCGGGCTGGATATTTTCATCCCAGGGCGAATCACGTGCGCACGTGCGTGGAATACCTGACCGGTCCAGGGGTCGGGAGGCCGAAGCGATGCACTTACGCTGATGGGTGATCTGATATTTGTATTGCTGGTCTTACTCGTGGGCACTGAACTAAGGTCAGCATCGCAGAGATGAATGTGCTGATCCAGGTGGCCCTTCCCTTGTTTGCTCATTTTCTTTCGTAAGAACGTGCTGCGGTAGTGTCCCTGGGAGCACTTGGAATTTGTTGACGTTGGCGAGGCATGAGCGGACGATGGTCGTAGCTGGCAGCAGAATCGGCGAAAGACGCAATCGGCCGAGGCTTCCCGAGGCCAGGTTTAATCTGGACTGCCTACGGCGAAGACGCCTACGGCGAGCCACTGTCGCCCCCTGCCTTTGGCAAACGCGCCTACGAGCTGTTGCACTATGTGTTTCCCCAGCCGTTGTGCAAACCTGTGGGGAACACTGGGGGGGAGAGACAGAAAGAGAGAGAGAGTGAGAGAGAGAGAGAAAGAGTGAGAGAGATGAAGGTGGTGGTGATGATGATGATGATGATGATGATGATGATGATGCTGATGAGGATGATGATGATGATGATGACGATGACGATGACGATGACGAGTAGGATGAGGATGATGATGGCGATGACGATGACGATGATGATGCTGCTGATGATGATGACGATGATACTTATGATGATGATGCTGCTGCTGATTATGATGATGACGATGATGATATTGATGACGATTACGATGACGATGATGAGGATGATGGTGATGATGATGCCCATGATGATGATGACGATGATGATGATGATGATGATGATGATGATGATGATGATGATGATGATCATGATGATAATGCTGATGATGCTGCTGCTGATGATGACGATGGTGATGTCGATGATGTTGCTGCAGCTGCTGCTGCTGCTGCTGCTGCTGATGATGATGATGATGATGATGATGATGATGATGGTGATGATGAGTAGGAGGAGGAGGAGCAGGATGAGGAGGAGGAGAAGGAGGAGGAGAAGGAGGAGGAGGAGGAGGCGTTGCAGGAGGAGGACGAGGAGGATCGGATCGGACTTGTATTCAGAGCTGGTTTGTTTGCCATGCTTGCCGCGGCTTGCCTGGCCTTACGCACTTGGAGGGGACATGAGCACCGAGGCATCCCGATGATCTCGACCTGGGATTGATGCATGCTTCTTTGAACCGCTTCCTGTTGGTAAACAGAGTCTGGGAGACGATCTTTGAGCTCCTCTGGATGAGTGGGGTGGTGTTGGGAGCTTACCTCCTTACCAGATCTCGGCCAGGCGGGACTTGACGCTGAGCAATTTTTCTAGGACCTCGTCGACGTAGATGGACCGCACCCTGTACAAGTCCTGGAGTCTCCTCGAACGGCTAGTTGCCCCCCTTCCTTCACCACGATCGATTGAAACGCTTGCGAAGCTCTCATTGCTGTCGACGTCACGGGACTGGCAGAAGCCGTCGGCGAAGACGATAATTTGCACAAGGTGCAGTCTTCGGGAGTCTCGTCGGGCTGGTCATCGATGATTCTACAAATAGTTGACGCCGCGAATCATGATTGACCTTCGCTAAGCAAAGAGTCGCTGGGGAAGACCTTGGACTGCTCTATGGAGACCTGTGCTTCGAGACCCTGCGTCCGGAGTGAATTTTGATGTTCGGGATTACGATCTTTACGTGGGCTTGGTTATCCTCCAGAATGGAAGATGTTCCATTCAGCCGTTCGGTGATCGGCTGTATGAGCTCCAAGTCAGACTCTGTCGAGAGAGGGCCCACTTGATCGTTGCAGACGCCGTCGCTGCACGGACCTCTGCGGTACTCGTCGCTGTCCCTGATGTGCGCCGCAGCGCTTCGCTGCCACTCTCGAGCAGACTCTGACCTCGGAGATGCCAGGACAGTCCTGGCCGTGGAGCGTCACGGCGAGCCAGAGCGTTACGGAGCCGCTGCGTCGAGGAGAGGTCTGCCCTGCCGGCCGGCCGGGATCCTCTCAGTGAGGACGGGCTTGATGTACTGCGAAGGCCTCGCGGCAGGGGGCGCCGCCGACGGCGGCGGCGACGACGCTGACGTCGGTCAGTGTCCCCAGGGAGGCCTCTTGGGGCCCGTTCGGAGCGCTCTCGGGGGCCTTTCGGAGGGCAGTTTGGGGGCTTCTTGGGAGCCACTTGGGGGCCTCTCGGGGGCCTCTTGGGAGCCCCGGGGGGGCTTCCTGGGCGCCTCTCGCGGGCGTCTTGGGGGCCTCTTGGGAGCCTCTTGGGTTCCTCCTGGAAGCCTCTCTGTGCCGAGGGCTGGCTCGAAATGTTCGTTGGGGCCCCGTCTGGGCACAGCCGTCTTGGGGGCCTCTTGGGCCGTCTTGGACGCCTCCTGGGCCGTCTTGAGGCACTCTCGGATCGTTGTGAGGCCCTCCTCAGGGAAATCCGTGAAGTTTATCTCGTGGGGCCCTCTTGGGAGTGCTCTTTGAGGCCTCTGGAGGCGTCTTGGAGGCCTCTTGGGCCGTCTGGAGGCTATCTTGGGCGTCTGGGACCGATGGTTCGCCGATTCGGGGCCCTCTTCGACCGTTTTGGGGGCCTCTCGGGGCACACTTGGCCTGTCTTGGGGCCTTTTTGGGTTCGGGACCCCCCAGGGGACACGGTATTCTGACCCTGGCCCCCCCCCCCCCCCCCGCAACATCCCCTTGGTAGCCCTCCCGGGATCCCCTCCCCGTCGGGGAAGGGATCAACGGGAAGGGGCCTCCCTACAACTCAACTACGACGTTGCTCGATTCTACACGCTTCGCGTATCCCCACCAGCCCATTCAGACACGCTGCCCTTCAGAGCTGACGGGAAAAGAGACGAAGAGACACTTCAGGGAAACAAAGCGAGCAGGGGGGTGGCCTTGGAAGG
>CAUYUJ010003621.1:52500-55000 GCA_963575745.1 Prorocentrum cordatum
ATAGATGGCGATGGTGATGATGATGATAATCATGACGATGATGATCATGATGCTGATTCTGATGATGATGGTGATGATGATGATGATGATGCCGATTCTGAAGATTCGGATGATGATGATGATGATGATGATGGTGATGATGATGGTGAAGGCGATGATGATGATGCTGATAATGATGATTACGATGATGGTGATGATGATGACGATACTGATGATGCTGATGATGACGAGGATGATTATATTGTTGATGATGATGCTGATGTTGATGATGATGATGATGTTGATGATGATGATGATTGTGATGATAATGATGATGATGATGATGATGATGATGATGATGATGATGATGATGATGATGATGATGATGATGAATGATGATGATGATGATGATGATGATGATGATGATGATGATGATGATGATGATGATGATGATGATGATGATGATGATGATGATGATGATGATGATGATGATGATGATGATGATGATGATGATGATGATGATGATGATGATGATGCTGATAATGATGATTACGATGATGGTGATGATGATGACGATACTGATGATGCTGATGATGACAAGGATGATTATGTTGTTGATGATGGTGCTGATGTTGATGATGATGCGGATGATGATGATGATGCTGATGCTGATGCTGATGCTGATGATGATGATGATGATGATGATGATGATGATGATGATGATGATGATGATGATGATGATGACGATTGCTGGTGATGGTGAGGAAGCTACTGTTGATAATACTGGTGAAGGGGGAGGACGGTGAGGAGGACGATGGAGGAGGAGGCGTCCTTGCTCCTTCTCTCTTGCCTCCAAACCTTCGTCACTTTCCCCCCCCTCCTGAAGTCCCCATCTTCTGCTGATGTGGAGGCAACCTTCTTCTTTCTCTGTTGCAGCTAATCGTTTTTGCTTTTCCCACGTCCTCCCACCCCCTTATTTTCTCGCGCTGGCGATCCTGGTCAGGTGCTCAACGGCGTGGCGATGCCGCCGATCGTGGGGTGCATCTTCCTGCTGGCAGCGATCGTTCGCGTTTTTGGGAGGATGAGGATGCGGAGGGAATCCAGTGAGGAGGATACGGATGTGGATGATGATGGGGACAAGGACGAGGACGAGGACGAGGACGAGGACGATGATCATGCTAACGATGATGCTGATGATGAGGATGATGATGCTGATGCTGCTGATGATGATGATCATGATGATGATGATGATGATGATGATGATGATGATGATGATGATGATGATGATGATGCTGATGATGATGATGATGATGATGATGATGATGATGACGAAGATGACGATGACGATGACGATGACGACGACGATGATTATGGTGATGATGATGATAAGGATGATACTGAGGAGGAGGACGATGAGGATGATCGGGGGATGCGGACGACGATGAAGCTGATGATGATGCTGATTATGATGAAGACGACGACCATGGTGATGATGGTGATGTCGATGCTGATGATGCGTCTGCGGCTTGGTTTGGTTGATGCTGATGCTGATGATGTTGTCGGCGAGATTGGTGCTGATGGTGATGCTGCTGATGGTGATGCTGATGCTGATAATGATGCTGATGATGATAATGACTTTGCTGCTGACAGTGATGAGGATGACGATACTGATGATGCTGATGCTGATGCTGATGCTGATGCTGATGCTGATGCTGATGCTGATGCTGATGATGATGCTGATAATGCTAATATCATCGATACTCATGGTGGTGGTTCTAATGGTGATGATGCTCATGCGGACGATGATACTAATGCTGTGATGATGATGATGACGATGATGGTGCTCATGATGATGGTGACGCTGATGGTGATGAGGATGAGGATGCGGATGTGGACGATGCTAATGATGATGATGATGCTGAGGATGAGGGTGATGAGGATGATGAGGATGATCAGGATGATGGGATGCGGGTTATTATTATTGTGATAACGATGATGCTGATTATGATGATGATGATGCTGATCATGCTGCGGCTGATGCTGATGCTGATGATACTGATGATGATGATGATGATGATGATGACGATGATGATGATAATGATGTTGGTGATGATGATGATGATGATGATGATGATGATGGTGGTGGTGGTAGTGATGGTGGTGGTAGTGATGATGATGATACGCATCATGATAAGGATGTTGATGCGGATGAGGACGATGATGATGTTGATGATGATGCTGATGATGATGATGCTGATGATGATGATGATGACGAGGCTGAGGACGATGGTGAGGATGATTCTGATGAGGGTGATTACGACGATCCTGCTGCTCACGCTGCTGCCGATGATGATGGCGATGATGGCGATGGTGCTGATGCTGTTGATGATGATGACGATGACGATGCTGATGATGATGATGATGATGATGATGATGATGATGATGATGATGATGATGATGCAGACGATGACGATACTGATCATGATCATGTCTTATGATGATGGTGACCATGATCATGTCT
>CAUYUJ010003621.1:60000-65000 GCA_963575745.1 Prorocentrum cordatum
TGCGGAGAGGGCAGGCATGGAGTTGCAGACCAGCCGCGGACCAGCGTTTGGTGAGGCTCATCGTCGGCATCAACGTGCTGCATTCGACGACGTCGAGTATGCCGCGGCGTTATGGGCTTCTGGATTGGATGAGGTGTGTGGAGTGTTGTCTGTGGGCGAGCGAAAGCCTGTGGGACTGAATGCGAACATCCGCATTTATCAGTATGTGCCAGGGGATGTTTTTGGGAAGCATATTGACGGCAGTAACAACGTAGCAGGAGGACGCACTGAGTTTACGCTTCTTGTGTATTTGACGGGAGAAGACGAAGGCTTGGAAGGCGGAGAGACAGCCTTCTACGAGGGAGGTCGCGAGATACTTCGAGTCAATCCTGTTGCTGGGAATGCATTGTTGCATCAGCATGGCGATGCGTGTTTGCTGCATGAGGCGTTGCCTGTTCGAGCGGGCACGAAATGGATATTGCGATCAGATGTGGTTTTTGCTTAGAGCGTGTTCGCAATCCTTGGTGAGGCGAATGAGGTCGTACATCCGCAGGCGTTTGTCGTAGGTTGTACGGATATGAAAACACATTGCAGGAAGAGTCACAAGAGTCCCTTGCACTCCAAGCCGGTCCTATTCATCATCAATATCCATTCGCGCTGGGCTGGGACTGTTCGTAGGCTGCCAATTCTTGCCCACTGCGTCCGAGTTTAGCTCACACGGGTCCGTGGGGCTCCGTGTTTTTTGGCTGTTTGTTTTCCAGATTTTTCATTCGTTTCTTCAAGATGGCTTCACGAGTGCCTCAGAGGAACTCCAGACGGCCCAAAATGCTAGGGTGCCCTTCATGTTGTTTGGAGGGCTCCCTAGATGAGACTAGAAACTAAGCGCGCGCAGAGCGCGCGCGTGGTCGGAGTTCTACCATATGTATGTGTCCCATCCCCATCCATCTAAGTTTGACCTTGCATCGTCTCTCCTCCCTCTACCCCCCTCCTCCATTTTTCTCTTGCCTCCGCCTCTTCCCTCCGCCATCCTTCATTCCCCCACTGTGTCCTCCGTCTCTAGCTTCCTCCGCTTCCTGTCTCCTACTTCCTGCCTTCTCCCTCCAGCTCCCTCCATCGACCCTCCCTCCTATCCACATCCCTAATCCCCCCCTTCCTCCTCGAGGGGGAGGAGGAGGAGGACATGTGATCCGAGTGGTATTGCCACGCTGACAGGCCCCCGCTTCCACAAGGGCCCCGAACATCTCGTTTGTCGACGTGTATGGTGATGAATCATTCCGTTCCGCCTTTGCGTGCACATCTTGGGCGACGGAACAGACCATCGGGCGCCGGGCGCATCCAGCTCTGCCACAGGATCTTGGGAGATGACTTGCATCCTATCCTCCTGTCTGTGTTCGTTCCCCTCCGTGGGCGACGTGTTGTTCTGCCGCGCCTTGCGTGCACGTCTTGGCCGACCGAGGGTGCGTCTACAGTGCCGTTTCTAATACATGCTCCGCGTGCGGATCATGTCTTAAACATGCAGGGATCTAGTATTACAAACAATGATGAGTTCATGCATACATTCATTCAATCCTATGTATAAAAAAACTGCCCTGTATGTTCCAAAGCCATCCATATCCTCTTGCCGACATGTTTTCACAGCAGGGGCAACGAGGTGTTCCGCTTCGCTTTGCGCTGCGGCGGTCGTGCCCTTACGTCTGAACTGCCCCCTCCGAGCGCAGGCATCCCCCACTTCAGCCCCCTAGGAGTTTGTCGAATGGCGGCCCACTCGTTTACCTGGCAGCTCGATCGGTGATCCCCCTCTTGATTCTCCGGGCCCTCGGGGGGCCTCGTCCTCCTCTTCCTCCTTCAGGCTTTCAAGCTGAGATCCGATTCGGGTCGAGCCTCGATGCTCTGCCCTCCCCCCCCCCACGTTGCCAACGCCACGCGGAGTGGCGGAACAGGTAGCTCTTGAAGGGGGAGAGATGGGTGGCGACGCGAGGAGGGAAAGCGGGGCACGACGACATGGCGACGACGGAGGATCCTCTGCTCCCTCCCGCTCTCCTGGCCCTCGGGGGTCGCCACGGCTGGGTGCGGCCCGACAAGGGTCGGGATGGACCCCAGGGGGGGGTCCAGGCGTCAGTCTTGCGGCCCAGACATCCGTCGCCACAGCAGAACATCGCGACGGCCAACTCTTCGTCCGCCCCAGAGCCGTCAAGAGGCGGCCCATGATGACCCCCCAGGGAGAGAGTAGTGGTGATGATGATACTGGTGGTGAAGGTGGAGATGACCATGGTGATGATAGTGTTGATGATACTGCTGATGCTGCTGATGATGACGACGATGTTGATGATGATGATGAGGATGAAGTTGAGGATGCTAATGCTGAAGACGGCGATGATGACTACGGGGAGGATATTCATGAGGATACAATAATGTTCGTACTCTCCTCCGTCAACATCATCATCATCAGCAGCAGCATCATCATTATCATCATCATCAGCATCAGCATCAGCATCAGCATCAGAATCAGCATCATCATCATCATCATCAACATCAGCATCATCATCATCAGCATCATCATCAGCAGCATCATCATCATCGTCGTCAGCATAATCATCATCATCAGCAGCATCATCATCATCATCACCATCAGCATCATCGCCATCATCATCGTCACATTAATCATCATCATCATCAACATCATCATCAGCATCAGCAGCAGCATCATCGGCATCATTAGCATCATCAGCAGCATCAGCGTCATCATCATCATCATTATCATCATCAGCTTCAGCATCACAATTCTCCTCATCATCATCATCAGCAGCAGCATCAGCATCGTGATCATCATCATCGTCATCATCATCAGCATCATCATCATCACCATCATACTCATGATCATTATCATTAGTAGCTTGAGCCATCATCAATATCATCATCATCATCATAATCATGAGCAGCATCCTCATCAGCAGCATCATCATCAGCACCATCAGCATCATCACCATCATCATCATCATCATCATCATCATCGTCAGCATCATCATGTGTTCGTCATCATTGTCATCATATCCTCATCACCAGCATCAGCATCAGCAGCAGCATCAGCATCATCATCACCATCAGCATTATCAGCATTATCATAGTCATAGTTATTGCCATCCTCATCGTCATTGTCATCATCATCAGCATCGTCATCATCACCACCATCACCATCAGTATCATCACCATCATCATGCGCATCAGCATGCTCATCGTCAACAGAGTCAGCATACGCATCATCATCAGCAGCAGCGTCATGATAACCAACATCACCATCATCATCAGCACCATGATCATCAGCAGAAGCAGCGTCCGCATCATCATCGTCATCAGCATCATAATCATCATCAGCATCATCATCATCATCAGTATCATCAGCATTATCATTATCATTATCATTATCATCATTGTTATCATTAGTTTTACCAGCATCAGCATCATCATCATCATCATCATCATCCTCAGCATCATTGTCAGCATAGTTTCCACCACCAGCATCATCATCAGCATCGTCAATACCATCACGCATGATGATGATGATGATGATCATCATCATCATCATCAGCAGCATCATCATCATCAGCATTAGCATCATCACTATCATTATCAGTAGCAGCAGCATCAGCAGCCTCATCATCGGCATCATATAAATCATCGAAATCCACATCACCATCATCATCAGCATCGGAGGAGGAGGGGGAGGAGGAGGCGGAGGAGGAGGATGATGATGAAGAGGAGGATGAGGTGGAGGAAGAGGGGGGCGTGCAGGATGAGGACGAGGGTGAATGATGAGGATATGGATCAGGATGATTGTGAGGATGAGGATGAGGATGGAGAAGGATGAGGAGGAGGATGAGGAGGAGGAGGAGGAGGAGGAGGAGGAGGAGGAGGAGGAGGGGCGCGAGAAAAGCTCGGATGCCTGGGATGTGGAGCCGTCGCGTTCGCTTGGAGGCGATCCCGACCGAGTGAGGCGGTTCTTGGAGCCATTCGGAGCCGAAGGGCCCCGTGCGAGTCGGTCCAGACTCGAGCGCCGGCCTTGAGGTGGTCTGGAGCCAGGGAGCCGATTCGGAGCCGAGAGCCAACCTGGAGCCGAGGCCGGCCTGGATGCCGACGTGGAGCCGAGCGCTGGACCTTCTGGGGCCGGCTGCCGCCGTCGGGCCGACGTGGGGCCATTGGGAGCCGACAGCCGTCTGGGGTGCCCAAAGCTGTTACCTCTCTTGTTGTTTCAGCGATTGGCCGCACGCCCAGGAGCCATCATCGCGCTGTGCTCGTTCCTCGCGGTGCTCATGGGCGTCGAGAGCATGAGAGGGTAGTCGGCAACGCGCATGCAGTCGTAGGATTAGTGCTAGTAGGGGGAGGAGGAGGGTGAGGAAGAGGAAGAGGAGGATCACATCAAATCCAGCACATCTGTGGTGACTCCATGTGGAGGCCGTACTGCAGTGCATGGCACGGAGGCTCTCCACAGGCTGCAGAAGAGAGAAATCCCAGCAGAGAGGCCGAAAGTGTCGCAACAGGTACAGCTGTAAACAGAAGTCTTGCGACTGGCGGGAAACATTCATAAAAGTATGTCTGGTAAGCTGCAGCACACCCTCTCGTCCCAGGACCACTCCACATAGGGCAGCAGATGCATTCCCTCTTATTCCCGGGAGCGCCCGCCAGAAGGGTAAGTTTCTCGTGGGGCGTGCCGCAGGTTCAGAACCTGTGAGGGACAGAATGGTGATGCGTACTCTTACAGTTTTAGGGGGGGATAGGCTCAGCGGGGAGATGCATCGACCCTAATCGCTCATTGATCGGCGGTATGGGGCCTGATAGCTCAGCTTGCCCAGGAACGTGCGGACTCGCAGTCGGTGGCCCATCGCGAATCTATCGGCGATGTATCGCCGATTCAAGCTCGATGCTTCCCCCCTCAGCCGGTCCCCCCTTCATGTTCCTTCTCACCACCAGAGGTACGGGGCTTGTGGACTGGAAGCGCCAAGCCCCCATTGCCCTGACACAGGACA
>CAUYUJ010003622.1:0-32500 GCA_963575745.1 Prorocentrum cordatum
CGCCTGAAAAACACGACTGTCGGCATGCTTCGCGAGAGTTGCTGCTGTGAGATGGGCTGGTGGGGATACGCGAAGCGTAAAGAATTGCGCACTTCTAAATATTGTGACTCAGCGGGGGGCCGATGCCAGGTGGCGCGGCCGACCATCGTAGCCAGGCGGCACGTGCACAGTTCTCGGCAGACGTGCCATCCGCAGACCCAGGCAAGCCAGACGGCGACTGCTTCTTTTTGAAGCCGCGGTGATATGTGCGCCCCTGGCTGCGTGAAATGAAAAGAAGCCAATGGCTCTCGGGCTCGCACGGCAGCAAAGACAGCGCTCTGGTACGAAATAAGCAGTTCCCCCTGGCCGCAAAATTGGTACAGAGGCATCCTGTACAATGTTGTCGCTGATGGCGGCGCTACCTGGAGGGAAAAACTTACAGGATAGCATCTCTGCATGTCATGTGAACTCAAAGGTGGTCGCGGGTAGAGTATGTGTGCAAAAGTCGGAGCCCATTGCCAAGAGCACTCCAGGTAATGAGCGCCGCCCTGGGCCCCCAGGCCCCCCCGCGCGGACTCCCCCTCTCCCTGTTCCAGGCCTGTTGCGCGCAGCTTGATGTGAAGCGCCGTGATGCCAAGTTCCTTCGGGAGCATCACACATTCGAAACAGAATCGGGGAAGTTGTTCGAAAACTGAAACCCATCGTTTACGCATCTTCTGAAAGCAACACATCGACCAATACTTCGACGATCCTTCGACGATAGCGACATGCACTGTCGTGACGAAGCTGCTCGGATCGATGCTGATATCGAAAAGAAAACCTTCCAGAGGGCGTCGAAACAACGGCACGGGCTGGACACGTTGAAAGACGAGGCTAGAGCAGAGAGGACGAGAACGCCGTGAAGAAAGATGAGAGAAGAGCGATCTGGAGGACGTCAAACCCCAGACCGAAGCGAGGAAAAATATCGGGATGGCGAGAAAAACGTTGGTTGCCGCTGGCTTCCCAAGTCGGCAGCATAATCAAAACATGACGAGCGCACCATGGTCAGTGACGGCAGGGCAAAGGAAAGACGCGAATGAGAAAAGGGAGAGGTAGGAGGGGGTGGCCTTCCACACAAGCGGGCGAAACTTGAAAAGACAGATGCCCGGTGGCCATCCGAAATTCCCCCCCACCTGTCCGATGCAAAGCCGTTGCTGGTCAATCATCTGCCCATACTGGTTACTTCTCTTGGACCTCCGAAAGGCTCCTTTCCGTGGCAGCACAGGAGAAGCGACCCGCACGGGCGCTCGCAGCAGTAGAAGGCGCACGGCTGACGAATTTTCCGGATGCGAGAGGGGGGCGCGGAAGACAGGGCGGCCGCGGAGGAAGCGGAGGGGGGAGAGGTCACTCACAGGTGAGAGAATTTCACGGCGAGCGCGCCTGTGCGGCCAGCCAGGGCGGCGGTGCCAGGGCAGTGGACGCGGGACGGCATCACGGCCACATCCAAGGACTTTAGCCAAGGTCGCAGGTACTGAGAGCGTGGGGAGCTACGCCAGCACAGAAGCCCCAAGAAGCTGCCAGGAACGAGTGGTACATCCGGTTGTTCGTCACACGGTCGACCAGCCCGGCGCCTGCTGGAGGTGAGTCCAAGACAGGGACCCAGCGGCAGCGCGCGGTGTCCACGCGGGGCACCACCGAGGCGGGCGCCGGAGGGGAGAGGGAGCAAGAAGACAGGCAGACGAAAGAGGGGAGAAGGAGCGCCCCGCCCGACCGGTTCACGCATCAGCTGGGCGGGGCGGGCAGCAGGCCCGGCCGCGGGGGCGACTGAGCGGTGTGGCGGGGCCCGTAGGGGGCCCGCCCCGCGCGCCTGCCGTGGAGGGGAACCACGCGGGGCGAGGCCGCACGTGAAAGAGGAGGGGGAACGCTGGAAGCAAAGAGCACCGGCACTGGGGAGCGGGCGGCCATGGCGGGCAGCCCGCGGCCGGGAGCGCACAAACACTGGACCTCCAAAAGGCACGGGGCCTCCCGAAAGCTCGGGGGCCTCCCTCGCCAGAGCGTTTGGCAGTGACCATGCCCTCCCCTGCCTGCCCCCTCCACCACACCGCGCCCCTCTGGACGAGGCTTCCCCCTCGGCTGATTACCGAGCGCCGCCCAGAAGCTTGTCCCACCCCCCTTCGCCTGCCTTCCGACCGCCCCCGCCCTCCAGCAAGCCCGCCCCCCGTCACATCCTGGCCAAGGATTCCTCCCCGTCGATCCGCCCCCTCTCGAGACAAATGGCGAGGGGGCGACAGCCCCAGGCGGAGCAGGCGTCGGAGGGGCCTGCCTTCCGACCGCCCCCGCCCTCCAGCAAGCCCGCCCCCCGTCACATCCTGGCCAAGGATTCCTCCCCGTCGATCCGCCCCCTCTCGAGACAAATGGCGAGGGGGCGACAGCCCCAGGCGGAGCAGGCGTCGGAGGGGGACGAAGGGCAACATAAGGGGTGACAAACTAAGGGGGAGAAACATCGACCTAGAATCGGCGTCGCCGATAGATCGGCGATGCGCAGGCTGTCGGGCGCCTATCGGCGATCAATCGGCAAGCGGGGGTCGACGCATCCCCCCTAAGCCGAGCCCCCCCTACCGTTACCCCTGAGGAGAAGCGCCCACCCTACCTCCCAGGACCTCCAGGCACCCCCTGCAGCACCGCGCCCCCGCTGCTGGTCGTGTAGCCATCGTGCTATCATAAGGAACGCTCAATAAGAACCGAAGGGGTTTTTCTGGTCACGGCGAACCTCGGCCACGAATGGGCTTCCAGACCCAGACCTACGGATTGGCCCGAAACCCACAGCCCCTTGTGAGCCCAAAATGGTCTTTATTTCAGCGTCTTGACTGGCACCTGGCGCGCGCCACGCGCTCCACTCGGCAGTGAAGAGGCGGAGCGCCAAGTGGGAGACCATGTGCCCGGCTGCAGGAGGGCCGCCCCGGAAGCTGAGAAGGCCTGGGAAACCCCCCAAGCAGTCCTGACGCGATGGGGTTCCCCACACCCGGAGGCGTGCCCCAAGAAGGCAGAGGGGGCGGGCCCTTTTCAGAAAGCTCGGAAGGCCTCCGGCCTTCTGAAAATCTTCCTGCGCCTCCTCCGAAGACGCGGAAGGCTCCTCAGAAGGCAAGGGGAACTCCTGAGCAGCCCCGCCGCCTGCCGAGAAAGGCCTGCCCTTTTCTCGATTTCCCCCCTTCGGCGCGCCGCCAATCCAAGCAGTCCCAGCTCGATGCGGCTCCCCGCACAGCGTGCGAGGTACGGGGCCCCAATATATACACCGCCACCAGGCGACCATAGGAACGGACAAATCCTGCGCGCGACCGCCCTGACAGGGGTGCCACTGCCTGCCCCCGCCTAGCGCAAGTACTTGCCACGTGGTCATGCGCGCAGATGGCGGCCCCACATTCGGTCGCGAAAAATCACTCCCTGGCACCCTATGGCAGCACGGTGGTGGCGAATAACAACGATGGAGGCCCCCCCCCCCCCGATTTTATACACCACCCCGAAATATACACCACGTGAGTGTGTTGCTTTTGTTGCGCATGCAGCCGCTTGCCCAAATGACGCTGCACACGCGACATGGCATCACCGCGAGATCTGACGCGCCGCCGAAACAATGACCCGATCAACCCCCACGACAGAGAACCAGCCCGCGGTGGTGATGCATACGCGTGGGTCCCGCATGAAGGCAGCAGCCCGACGCGCGGGGTCGGGCGAGAAAGCTCGCCACAGCGCTCGGCGAGGAGGAGCAGAGCAAGAAGCAGCCCCGCGCGCAGAGGAGAGAACCTGGCGAGGGCCGAGGGCCCCCGCCCCGCCGCCCGCCTCCCGCCACACGGGCCGCGCCGCGAGGCCCCCAGCGGCGGGCCCACCGCCCCGCAGCGGACACCCGCTGCCTTCTTTGGGACCGCGCGGGGGCCTCGCAACCCCAAGAGACCTCACCGCGCGGTCCGTCGCACGGCATGGAGACGTCGGTGGCCCCCGCCCGCCGGAGCCGCCCTCGGGACAACGGCCCAGATCCCCACAGCCGTGCGGTGGCCCCGAGTCCCCACCGCCTCCTGCCAGGCCAGCCCTCCTCCGAGTCTGGCTTCTTGGCCCACAAGTCGGGTCCCCGGCGGCCGGTCGGGGCGACTCCTCGTGGCCGCCACTCTCCAGCACAAGTCGGGTCCCCGGCGGCCGGTCGGGGCGACTCCTCGTGGCCGCCACTCTCCAGCAAGCGTCCTCGCCGCACTGAGTGGGACCAAGCGATGAGAGGCAACGTGCACGAAATGTCTTGCTGCTTGCTCGAGCACGCGCGGACCGATGCGCGGCCTGCGCCGTCGTGCGAGGGCACCTCTCAGCACGACTCCACGGGGCCCCGCGCAGCGCGCATGCAGCGGGGCCCCTGGGCGCCCCGATGGCAAGTCCGATGGCGCAGCCAAAAGCACCGACGAAACCATAAATCATAGCGGAGGCCAGTCTACAAGAAACCTTCCACAAGAAACCCAACCCTGAGATCCTGCCGTCCATTGACTTTGGCGTGGGAACGCCACCCTTTCCATGGCAAATCCATCGACACCCAAGAAACCCAGGGCACCCATGGAAGCGAGCAGGGTCTCTCTTGGCAGGGGCCCCCACTGCAATCTACAGCTCAGTCCTCTCGCACCCCGCACCACGCACCCCGGAAACGCTCTCGCCGAGGGGCAGCTGCTGGAACGCATCCCGAGGCAGAAATCCCCATACGCCACACCGTTCGAGGGCCCCGCTGCTCGCTGCCCAAAGGACGCCCGCGGAAGGCCGCCGCCGAGCCGCCCGCCCCCAGCGCTCCTTGCAGCGAGCGGCCACGTCCTGCGCGGCGAGCATGGCGGCGTACGGGGAAGACTCGTCGCGGTCCGCCTGGCCACAGAGTCGGCTCGTCGGCCGCGGCGCGTGTGCGCTCGGAGGGGGCAAGCTCCAGCCGGTGGGCCACGGACGGCGAGTTCAATCCACATCATTTGCGGCATCACTCGAAACACCAAGTGAGCGTCGCAGAGAAGCCAGTCTTACGCGATAAGACTGTCGAAGGACCGTACACGGTGGATTGCACGGGCCGCCAGCGCGGCCCGCTGCATTGGAAACGAGGGCGTTTACACGCGACCTTACGCGGGCAGCTTAGGCGCGAAAGTCCGCGCAGTCGAACCCGCTTGTTTGCGTCGCTCAGATGTGCTTTGCTCGATATCGAACCTCTGCCGCGCGCGACTTTGACGTCGCCGCCCCTGATCTCAAAAACAAACGTAACACGGCGGGCATCAGGCTGACGGGGTCGGACGGCTGGTGGACACTCGCCAGGTGAGGTCAGACATCAGGTCAGACTCCCGTCACGCGGGGTCAGATGTCGGACAACATCACCTGGTACTGGGATTGAAGACAGACCCTTGAATGTGTGTACAGCAAGGAAGAACACTTGGGGCGAAAGGATGCAAGACGTTCAGAGACTCACGCGTGCTGCTCTACGACGATCTTTGACCGGGTGTGTTCGCGCTGCCCCTGTCGTTTGGGGGGCGCTCGCTGGCTCCCGATGTGCACGCCCTCTTGCCTCCCTCCATCTGCGTAGGGGGTAGCAGGGAAGGGGAGCGCGACGGAGGAGGTCTGGAGTGTCAAAGGCACAAAATCTCACCATGGACTCCCTGCGTGCCGACGGTCCAGCCAACCCAGCTGCCTTCACTTTCATGCCCCCAGTGACGCGAATGATGGTCTCGCGGCCCGACAGGTCCGTCACGTGAACGAACGTATCCTCCCTCTTCAGGCTTAGGACGGGGAGAGTCGGGAAAATGGCAAGCGTGATCGAAGGCGGGGCAGTGTGCGGAAGGGAGCCGAGTGGAACGGCGGGCGGATAACTCATGGATACGGCAGCAGGAAATTACAAGCATTCTCTGGGATGTGCTTGTCACCTACATGAGCGCCCTCTTTGGCCGCAGGGCTGGCTTGGAGCGATGTTCGAGGCTTGTTCGGCCGTCGCGGTCGCTCCGAAGAGGTTAATCGAAACACCTGCTGTAAGTAACCACAACCAAATGCCTGCGGCCCTCGGGGAGTCCTCCTGGGGCCCTGTCGGAGCTTTCCAAGAATTGCCGGACCACGTCGGGGGGCGCGTGGGCTGGGTCGGGCATGTCCCCCTACAGACGGATTTTGGAGGAAGAACCAAACATACCCCCCCCCCAAAAAAAAAATACTCAAATAAATATTCAAAAAAAAACATGTTTTGTTTATATATATATATTATATATATATATATATATATTATATATATATATATATATATATTATATATATTCTTTTCACAGCACCAGCAGAGCAGCTCCCGCCGACACAGTGGCATCCTCACCGTGCCCGTGAGGTGGACCCCGAGGCCCTGCCAGAACAGTCTCCCGTACCCGCGTGCCGGCCACGCTCGACACTTGCGAAACACTGCTGGTGGCGAGATGTCACGCGCAACGTCAACTTTAAGCCCTGGCCCATGCCAGAAGTAAAAAAGCACTGGCAACACTTCCCTAAATGGCAACATTGGGTCAGAAATCGTGGAATATGATTTAGCTAGCGCAGAGACCAAGCTCCATGAACGACCACGCAAACTTGAGATCCCATCCCTGTGTGGAAATCCCCCTTTGGCCTACTCAGCCGAAAACTAAAATCGCACACAGTAGCACTAGAAGGGAAGAGGGGAGGAAGGAGAGCGGAGAACGGCTGCGCAGCATGCCAGCAGCTTTTGCCTAACACCAGCCCATGTACAGCCGGCCGGCCCCTGGTGAATAATAACACCGATGTGCAGACACTAAGATGTAACTGTAAAAACAGACATGCACATGCAAGAACGGAGGAAGGAGGGCAAAGTGAGGGGAGGCAACTCCCACAAGTCAAGTCCTACTGAAGAAAAAAAGGAGGGTGCCGATCCGAGGAGCCATTGTTTTTCCGGCTCCCTGGTGAGGGGCGCCATCCCACCAGGGGCCGACCGACACGGCATCCCTCCATTCACCCTCTTGATCGTGTCCTTCCTGAGGCCAGCAAAGATCTGAGACGCGCACTGGCTAACAAGACGAACCACGTCGTGTGCCCCTCTACCGCCACAACGTGGGGGCGAGTCGCCGCGCGCGGGGGACGAGGGAGGAGAAAGAGGGGGCGGAGGAGAGAAGGAGGGGCGGGGGGGCAACCCCCTTTACCACGCCAGCGCTTGCACTGACGGAGCTGGTGGGGAGCTGTCCGCCGGAAGGCGGCATTTGCCGGCTCCGGTGCTGTGGCGAAAGCGGCCCCCTCTGCAACGCCGCTTCTCCAACGGAAGCCTGTAGTATCAAAACGGACATGCATTGCGGAAGAAGCTGCAGTCTGTGCGCCGCCTCCTTCACGGCGGCCTGCAAATCTGAAGCGTGCACTGCTGCGAAACTACGTTTGTGAACGACGCCATTCATTAAAGCACGGACCTGTGACACCGCCACATCCGCGGCTGGCCCAAGAAGACTTCGCCCACAGTGCGGCGGGACGACCCGGAAGAAGGGGGAGAAGGGGAGGGAGAGGGGAAGACGGCGGGGAGGAGGAACGATCCTGCAGAGCGTGGTGCAAACCATCGCCAACCAGGTCGGCTACTGCTCAAGGCCGGGCGAGACGACGTGCACGGGGGGAGCGAGGAAGAGATAGGCAGGGGAGGCGAAGAGCCGGCCCGCCCCGGCGGGGTTAGCCGGAGCTCCGCCTCCAGGAAGCGAGAGCGGGAGGAAGCAGACGAGGGGGGAAGGATATTTCTGGCGGGCGCGGTGCAACTTTGAGCCCTTTTCCGCTCCATGCAAGCCCACGCTGAGACGCCATCGGCCGTGCGGCTGGGACAACAGACTGCCTGCAATGGATCCAAAATCGACGGGCAGGCATCCCCCGAACCGGCCGCCCGAGAGGGGGCGAGGCGAGGAGGAGGAGGAGCAGTGGAGGGAGAAACAACAGGGACCAACCTAAAATCGAGGATCGGCCGGCACGGCCAAAATCGAGACTCTCGCCGTAACGGTCTGGACGGCCGCCGATCACTCACGCGTCCGTGCCGTGGCCGCTGCGCCCCTCCATCAAGTACTCGCCGAAGGCGCCCAAGATTTCGCTCGTCGCCAAGAGATGGCGTCGCCGGCCATTGTGCACCCGGCACAGCGCGTACACCGCCACCGCCCGGTTGATAGTGGCTTCGTCCGCGCGGAATGTCCCCCCCGAGCCAAGGAAATCATCCAATGCGAGCGCGCCCGGCGCAAGTTCCACTCCCGCTTTCTGGTGGAAGAGGTCACGGACAGCGCGGCAGTGTGCAAAATGCGTGATAGAGTCTTCCCCTGCGCCACATGCAAATCGGCATGGGCAACTCCCACCAAAACGGGTACTCGCACACCAACCGTTGCAGAAGAGGCGGAGCACTGCAGCCCAGACGCGCGGGAGACAGCGGGCACCCACCATCCGCAGAACGCGCAGGGCAGGCCCCAGCCGGCGGCCAGGCAAGATATCCAGGGACCAGTGGTCCAGTCTGCGACGCAGGTGAACACTTGCTTGTGCACGCGGTTGGCCGTAAGTCTGGTTGGCTGTAAACCGTTGCCACCCCGAGCGTTGCTCCCAATGCTCTGCGTGCGGTTGTTGGCGACGGACCGCCGCAACCTGTTCGTCGGCCCGGCTGAGGTTCATCAAGAAGCTGCCGTTGCGCCACTCGCTCAGCCACGCCACCCGCGCCAGAGACGAGGCGTCTGAGGCGCAAGAGAGCCGCTGCATATGCGTCGCCCGCCGCCGGATCCCAAAGGAGCCGTTGGACTCGTAACGGACCACTCGCGCCTTGGCTGCAACTACAATTGACTCTACGTCCACGAGCTGGTCTGCGCTGCCCAGAGCGCGGAGTTCACGAAGGGCGTCGGTGGTGATCCAATCCATCGGGCCACGGAACAACAGTCGGCAAGCTGCGGCTTCTGCGCGCGCGAAGTCACGCGGCAACACTTCTAGTTGCCCCACAAATAAGGGGACGGATGCAATGTACACTCGGTGCGCCTTTAGAGAAATAAGGAGACCTGCGCCCACTTCTCCCCACTGACTGGCTCGCGTCAAATATTTACTGATGGGGGTCTCCCAAGACAGCTGCCCGCGACCGGGGCCGATGTAGACGCCCAGGTATTTCGCCGCCGCGGCCGCCACGATTCCTCCCCAGCCAGGCGCGCAAGCGCTGATAGCAGCCCGCGCTCGCTCCTCGTCAAATGGATCCGTAGGGACTACCACTGTTTTCTGCACATTCAGCCCCAAGCCGGAAATCTGGCGAAACTCGTCGAAGAACTGCTGCAAACTGCCGAGGTGCGCCCGCGCACTCGCCAGCACCAGCGCAAGATCGTCGGCGTAAGCCCGGGCGGCGGCGCCCGGAAATAATCGTCGAAGCCGGCGAAGAAGCAAGTCCGAGCAGGCAGCGTAGAGCAACGGCGACAGCGGGCAGCCCTGGCGGATGCCTCTGGATAAGCAGAAACCAAGGTAACGCCCACCAGCAATGCCCAGCTCGCAGTTGTTGTTCCTGTAGAAGGCCGCCAATGAAATTTAGCAGCCAGCTGGGCCATCCAAGACGACGAAAGAAGCTCATCAGCAGCTGGTGTTCGAACGAGGGGAAGGCCGCGGCGAAATCGAAGAAGAATGCCATTCCACCTTCCGTCTGCGCCGCCGTCTCCAGCATGGCTTCGTCCACGTCGACGATATTGCTGATCATTGAGCGGCCTTGGATAAATCCTCGCTGGTCGTCGATAATCAAGGGGCCTAGCACTGGTCCAACATGAAACGACATGATTGTCCGCGTTAGTGATATTGAGCGGGCGCACGCCTCCCGGGTCGAAGAGCTCCTCCCCGTCGCCAATCACTCCGACAGCTTTCTTCGGGAGGAAAATGAGGATGCTGGAATTGAAATCGGCGTATTCGGCATCGATGTGGGCAGGGGCGTCGTCGCTGCAGATTTGATGAAAAGCTTCATAAAGGACGTCCACCGCAATGTCCTCCAGGCACCTCCAGGCCGCATAGGGGATGCCATCTGGGCCCGGGGCGGAGTTGTTGGATGCCTGAATGGCGCTGCGGAGGCGGTGCTTGCGAAGACGAATCTGGCGCACGGTTTCGCGCCCAAGACTGTGCTCATCCCGGTGGGCCGCGTCCTCGTCCAGCCACTGCTGCAACAGCTCAGCGTTGATGCCTCGGCCGGCGAACACGCCCCCCCCTATGGTCCCGAAGCGCCCCGGGCCCCGGCCATTGCAGCGGGCTCGGTGAGGTGCTCGCCTCCGGCGCCCCGGATTGCTCGAATGCCGCCCCCCTTCCCTGGCAGCAGTCGGTGAAGCAACTGCGTGGCCTTATTCTTGCGCCTTCTCGCAGCGATTTCTTCCCCTCCCTTGAGTTCTACAGTGGCCTTGCCAAGCTCGTCCAAAGCGTGTTCCCTAGCCAAGTCAACTGCGTGGTCACGGACCGGTTGCAAGAGACGCGTCGTGTGGCAGGCAGTGTCATAAAGGTTGTCCAAGAACTCCCGGAGCCGGGGGTAGCGAGACATGCACGTCGACAACGTTCCCATGGAGCTGGTCTCAGCCGCCCTAAGGAAGCGCATCGTGACGCCCAAGCGGCCCTCCAAGGTCAGCGCCTCAGCATAGTGCCCGGGGCCTCGATCGAGCTGAGAGCCCGCACTCCTCATGGCTTGTTTGAGCAACTGGACCTTTCGAAGACCTCCGGCTTGAGGATGCTGCCGAAGAAGTTGCTGGTACTCCAGCCGCACCAGCCTACCGAAATCCTCGTGGTGTATATCGCCCATGGCCAAAGGGCGCTCGTGTTCAGGAAGGCGGGGTGGAAGACGGCGGGAAAACAGCACAGCGCGATGGTCAGATAAATTCGGTTTCCACTCCAATGCAACTGCCTTGACATCCCTGTCTAGCTGCTCCGCAACGTGCTGATTACAATACAAGCGGTCCAGCCTAGACCCGGCTGAAGTCGAAGCGAAGGTCATCTCTGCCTGGTGCATCTCGTGGAGCTTGAAAGGATAACCGAGTACGGATTGAAAGTGCGATTCTTCACCATGGTCCCGGCGACCCGAAGCAGCAGCTGTGGAACCCGATCGGCGGTCCACCTCGTCTGGCACCCAATTGAAGTCGCCGCCCAATATGGTGAGCGTAGTCGTGGGGCTGGCGACGTGCTGGCTGAGGCGGTTCCGCAGCACCTCCCGCAAGGCAGGGAAGCTCGTACACCGGGCTGGGAGCTCTTGGGGTACACCATAAAGATCTGCTTCTTGGATGTCCGCGCCGGAATGAAAATAACTGACAATCACGTCCAAGGCCCCATCCCGCCCTCGAAGGGCCAATTTACCAGCCCGGCCAGGCCATATAACCTGCCATCGGACGTGTTGGAACCTCTGTAGGAACCCGTTCTTCGCGATGATGCCGATACCAGCGTGCCCTGCGGTAGGTCCGGCAGACCACCATGCCGAAGTGCCCGCAGGAGGCCTCCAAGCTTTGTGCTGGCCGGAGGTCCCGTGCGCCTCGGTGATCAGGATCATGTCGCAGCGATTGAGGAGCGAGTGGATGTATCTCGCCTTGGCGAAGTGGCGACCCTCCTCCATCGCAAAAAAAGCTTGGGCATTCCAAGTGGCAACGCAAAAATATCCTCGATATTGCCCAGGCCGGTGCTGTAAGGGTGTATGGAGAGAGGCTGGTATGGAGCGAGCGCAGCACACGGTCGTGGCCCATTAGACCTAGCGCTCGTAGTAGCCGCTGCCTCCTGTAGATGCTCACTGGCACGTCGGTGACTGAAGCCGCTGACCCCTGCGGACGGACATCCTGGTCTCCGTACATGAATACCGGCAGCTGTGGAAGAATACGATCAGACTGAATTGATGAGAGCGGAGAGTAAGTAAAAGAGGTAGACCGAGAAATAGAACGTGAAATAGACCGTGAATTCCTTGTGAAAAGATGGACAACTGGGGCGTACGGGTGAGCAACGACACGGCTCAAGCTTCCCGGCCCCTCCGAAAAACGGCGGAGTTGCAGAACGATGTCCAGTAACCAACCGGAGGTACCCGCAGATGTCCGGAAACGAATTCCCTCGTGCACGCAGCCGCTGGTGCAAGGCGGACGGGCCGCGGTCAGCGCCGCCCCCTGGAGCCCCCCGGGACCCCTGCCGCATCGACCAGATCATTGGAGATGTGGATGGCCACACGGTCGTTGCCCACCTGGATCGTCTGTCCGTGCAGGGCGGCTCGGATACGGCGAACCGCTTCCGCGCCAGGTAGGAGAAGCCGAAGTCGCCCAGGCGGGGCTGCGGGATCTTTCGACGCAAGGTGGACAAATTCCCCCTCCCGCGGATCCCTGCTGTAGTCAGTCTCCGTCAGGCTGATGCCAGTGGCCGTGCAGGCGTGCGCCATGAGAAGACGCAGTACTTCAGCATCCTGCCGTCCCACTTCTCCTTGAATGGCCAGCTCCGCGATGTGGTCGAGGTTGGAGGCCTTCTTGGTGCCCCGGCGCCTGGAAGCAGCCAGAGCTGCCCCGGTCGCAGTGGGCGTAGCGATGGTGCGGCCCCCGCACCGCGAAGCCTTCCACTTGAGCTTGAAGGCCGAGTCCGACGCGCCTTCCTTCAAAATTTGGTCCATGACCGCAGTCCACTGCGGAGCGAAGGTCTCGGAGACCACCAGGATCTTCGTGTTGGAGATGGCGACGAGTTGTGTGCACAGGGCCCAAAATCTGTGGACATTGGCGGGCGATGAAACTTCCAATATTTTAGCGTCCGAAAAATCATAGATCGATGAATGTGTCCAGTAAGCGTCTACAGGAAGTCCCTCCCGGCGTAGCCGCAGCATCAGAAGTTGTCCGTAAGAGTCTGTGATGCCGACGGGTAGTAAAAGATCGATGCACACCCGAGGAGTTTGTGTAGAGCTTAATGGGCTCTTCCTGTGGCTCCTCGGAACAATGCCGTCGAAGCCGTTACCTGCCAAGACCCCGAAGAGTCTGGGGAGGTGGTCCACCTGCAAGTCGACCGTTGCCATGTTGACCGAAGGGAGTTGTAGCACAGGGGATTTCGGAAGATGAATGTGTGGGGCTGCACGGGGGCCATCATGACTAAAGTGAAAGATTGCCAACCCCGACCGGGTAATCCTGGGGCCGACAGGCCCCGTGTCAACAATCTCCAACGTCGTCGGAGAAAAAATGCACTTGCGCAATACAGAGGCCCACGTCTCGGCCAGGAGCGGGTGCCACCATAGATCAGTGACCGCCTCGATGGTGTGCATCCCTGGCAGGAGCCTGATCGGAGCCAGCATGATGCACGATAATGGCCGGGCCTCAGGAGCGAGACGTACCAGGGCAGCCACACAACGAGTGAGAGCATTCGTATCCGTCGGAGCCCATATGACGACTCGCTTCCCACGGCACCACTCCCACAGCTTGGGATCCCCTTTCTCGGCCAACGTAGCGATGCCGCGGGAGTCCTCGATGATGCTCTCAGTGACGGTCGGTTCCTGCAATACGTTGGACCACTGGGTGAGGATGACCGTGTCGGGGGTCAGCGGCAGGGCCCGGATGATCTCCATGGCCTCCTTCCCCAACTCCTTGAAAAGGGGGAGCTTGCTCATCTTCATTTTCCGACGCTGCCGGAGAAGATCAGGAAGTTCTGCCTCACAATGCCGCGCTGCCTCAGAGGCGCGCTGCATGAAGGCAGCAGCCGCTGCCCTATCAGCGGGTGTCCAAGATGCATGTTCCGAGAGACCACCCAACAATAATGCCGTACGCTCCCGTGCCGCAATAATGGTGGCGGTGGGATCCTCCCCGGCGAACATTGCAAGGCCCAGGCGCCGCCATGGGTCGACCGTAGCGGGGTCGTAGGCCAGCTTTCGTAGCACCGTCTGCAACTCCAGCCAAGTGGTGGGGAGGTCGATGGAGACGGCATTGTCTTCAGGATTATCGGGACAAGCCGCTTGGATGAGATCAAAATGCTCTAACACCTCGGAGTCCAAGAAATCCTGTAACAGAGTGTTGCTGGGGGCGGCCATCTCCGCGTCCGTGGTCATCTGCTGAGCTGTCCTCCCGGGGGTGTCGACGAGTCCAGGAGGTGTGGCAGCAGCAGCAGCAGCCCCAGGTATCGAAAGATCCGCCAGCGGCTGGGACAGACCCGTGCCGTTCATGCCGTCGTCGTCCTGCTCGGTCATGTCGTCGTCGTCGTCGCCATGCGGCTGCGTAGCGTCCATGCCGCCGTCGAGGCGGAGCGTCAAGTAGAGCATGGCGTGATGCTGAATGTTGTGGTCGAGTAGGTTTTGAGCATCCCCCAGTTGCCTCCCAGAGTAAAGCAGCCGCTGCTGCCCTGAAGGGATGTCCTGGCTGTCCTGGATCATCGTCTTCATCTTGGCGATAGTGCAGCTGGCCACCACATCGAGGGTGATCGTCTTCCCCGTAAAGGTCTTGACGAAAATCTGCATCTCGTCGCATGCGTCCTGGAATAGTGCTGGGCAAACTGGCCTTGTCGTCAAGGGTATCGTCGTTCCCGACGTCCCTCCCTGCGTCCCAGCTTCCCTGTCGTCGCACACGTCGTCGCATTCGTCGGCATCATGGTCGTCGTGGACTGGGGTCCGAGCTGGAGTCGGAGATGCCTGGTCGCAGATGTTGAAGCTGGAGTTCTCGGTGGCGGTGGTGGCGTCGTGGGCGCTGGCGTCGATGTTGTCGTACAGGACGCTGTGTGCTGGCGTCGTTGTTGTCGTGACACACATGCCGATGATGCCGATGATCTTGAAATCCTTCACGAAGCTCGTGAAAGGCTCCACGAAAATAGAGAAACTCATGCAGACGATCGTGAAATACTCCGCAAGGATGGTGAAAACCTCCACGAAGATGGTTAAGTATTCCACGAAGATCGTGAAATACTCCACGAAGGTCGTGAAACCAATGCCGAATGTAGCGAAGTGCTCGAAGATGATCGCGACATGCTTCACGAAGAAGTTGTAATTCATGCCAGGGAATGCTGCATGCTCTCCGAAGTCGTAGGTGATGCTGCTGGCGTCGTCGTTGATCTGCAGCTGCGGGGAGGGTCCTGTAGGCTGGCATTCCTCCCTGACGGGTCGGCAAAAAATGAGGAAGGATTTCGAGGGACCGTGGGGGGGGCCATGGGAGGGTGGAGGAGGAACCTGGTACTGCGGCGGGGAGGGGACATCAGAAGAGGCGGGCACCCCGTCGGTCCCCGCGGCACCCCCCGCCGCGGGTTCCACGCTCCCCCCGCAAGGCCGGCCATCCCCCCAAATCCCAGGTGCCGAGGGGTCAGGTGCAACCCCTTTCGACGCCATGTCCATGTGGGTGCCCTCCGGGATTAGCGCAGCGCCTGCGGCGCGCCGGAGACGTCCCGCGTCGGCGAGGCGCCGGCGCAGCGGCCGGGCCAGCTGAGCGCCCATTGCGGCAGGAGGCGAAGAAGGCGAAGAAGGGATATCTTGAGCCAATGTTTTGTTTAGATATATATATATATATATACATAAAATAAACGGTTAGAATTATATATATATATATACATGTTTATAAATATGTTTTGTTTAGATATATATATATATATATATATATATATACATATAAAATATAACGTCCCACGACTATGTGTTGACTAGGTTTGAATGTTCCTCCTGTAGAGGGGAGACACGCCCGACTTCACGCTTGGGGCTCCCTGGTGGCGATCTGGGAGGCTTCGCGGGCCTGCCCGGCAGGGACCCGAGAGGCGCTCCCCGGGTCGCGCCTGGCGCCCAGGACTCCTGCTGGAAAGCTCCTCGCCCTGCTCACCTTGGCGACGCGCACAAGAGGGGGGGGGGCCCTCTCGACCCATGGGAAAATCCCGACGGGAGGTCTTGCATTATTTTCGTCCCCTGAGGGCCCTCACCCGCCCTCGGGACCGTCGAAAAACTACCCAGGATGAAAAGACGGTCCTGGGGAATGGCTCGAGAACTCGGGGGTCGACGTCATGTTGGTGCCTGCTCGCACAAGGGGGTGGAGGGAGGGGGAGGGCTTCTTAGAAGGAGGCTGCTTCTTAGAAGAAGGCGGCCCTGCATCTACGGATAAGGCCCGCGCCTTCCAAGAAGCAGGGGTGCCTCTATGAAGCCCTCCCCCCTCCCCCACCCCCCTCTGCGCGTGGCTAATATTTGTGATGATGGAACTGTCCGTAACGATCTTCTGTCAACCCCATCCCCCAGAAGGGCTCATTGAAGGAAGCGTAGATGTGCGCAACGCCGAAGACCTGCTCGCCCTCGCGGACCTGCGCTGAACAAGTGTCTGCGTCGGAAGAGGCTTAGAATGATGGCAGAAGAATGAAGACATGGAGGCGTCGAAGAGACCCGCAAGTCTAGAAGGACCACGGGAATCGAAGTGCTGGAACAGAACCAAAGAGGGCATGAAAGCGAGAGAGAGAGAGAGGGGAGAGAGAGAGAGAGAGGGAGTACGAGAGAGAGTGAGAGACATACATATGTGTTGTTGTTTATTGATGTGTGTATATGTACGTATGAACATTCACATAAACACAGAGAGAACGACATGGTTTAAAGATGCGTACCTTGGGACGCCCCCCGCCCCAATCCGAACGCATCGCTGGATTTGCCTGGCGGCCTACTTCATTCCCCATCGCACCAGTCCAGAACAACAGCTCTGACCAAACTCGCAAATGGGTTGAATGATCATGCTGGTTACCGGTTACCTTCCTGGAGCCACTCGCAGCACTCATGCGTCGATGCCGCGTCGAAAATCCGTGGACTCGAGCCGAACTTCGGTCGAACTTGAGCCGGGCACCTCCACGGCAACCTGAGAAGCAAACCATGGAGGGGCTCACTGGGAGGAGCGAGAGGAAGGAAGGCGAAGAGGAAAGAGAGAAAAAAAATGAAACTCGGCGGTGGACAAACCTCCCTTTAGTAAACCTCCCATTAGTGAAAACGGCCTGGGACCGAAACCGACGGACCTGGACCCGCAAAAATGACGGCCGCGACGCCCTTTCGCGAACCGAAAACGGCCAATTCGCTAATCGACGTGTCAGGGTAGGAGGTCTGTCCACCCCCGAAGGAAAGAACAAAAAAAAGAAACTGCTCCATCGGCAGCGCTGGCGGGACGCGCCAGCCAGAAACGCGCCGGGGCGGCGCGCAGACGAGCGGAGAAGAAGAGAGGGGCCGCGGAGGAGGAGGAGGAGAACCCGACCGTCGAGCGCCGAGGGTCGCAAGGGTGGGGACGCGGAAGGCGCGGGAAGGGCTCGGGCGCCGGGATCCGGTGTGAGCTGGCCGACGAAGTAGAGGAGTCTTGGGACTCCCCTGAGGCCATTAGGGGGGGCTATTGGGAGCTGGCCGACGAAGTAGAGGAGTCTTGGGACACCCCTGAGGCCACTAGGGGGAGCTATTGGGACCGTCCGGGGGCTCTCTTGGGCTCCTCTCCTGGCTCGCTTGGGCCATTAGGGGCCCAACTTGTGCCCCCGGAGGCTCCTCGGAAACGAATCGGCGAGAGGGTAAAAATCGATAGATGTCCCTTAGGTATTTGTTGCATGTGTTGGTTCTCGGAGGCCATCCTGGAAAGCTCTGTGGGTCCTTGGAGCTATCTCAGGGGCGGTCCTGGACCTCTTGGAAATCATCTTGGTACCTACCTAGAGCAATGATGGCGCCCGAGACAAAGGAGGGGCGGGGGGGGCAACGTGAATCATCCTGGCGAAGGACCCAGCCATATGCAGTCGGGAGTACCGCGTTGTGCGCAACGCCTTCGGTGGAGCTCCCTTTGGGGCCACGAAACATGTGGGGAGTGCCAAGGCCACTGGGGCCTTCGGTGGAGCTCCCGATGGGGCCACGAAACACGCGGGGCGGATGGACCGGATGGTGCCTTCTGAGCCCCCAGAAGGCCCCCGGGAGCCTCAAGGAGCCAAAGACTAAGTGGCGATGTTGTTTTCCCCCTCCCGTTCCCCTCGTTCCCACCGCTCCGCTGCACTCGACCCATCCTGGTCCCCCTTTGGGTCCCCCTCGGGGCCCCACAGCGCCCTTTTCTCTGGGCCGAGCCCGAGGGTTGTTGGAGCTTCTCTGGCCTCCCTGCGGCGTCCTGGCGGCTTGTCCGGACCCTCCTCGGCTTCCAGAGCTGCTCAAGTGGCCCACTTCTTTCTGCAAAGAGCCTCGCAAAGTCTGGACGCGGGATTCACGCGTTCCCACATCTGCATCAGAGCAACCGCGCTCCGAAGACAGTGGGGCGGCGGTGTCTGCCCCCTCGGAGGCGCTCAGTGAAATGAAACAAAAGCAACAATAAGGTAATTGCGTTTGGGCTACAGCTCGGCCTGAGAGAGCGGCGCGAGACGCCCTCGGAGGGCGAACGATTCTGGCGCCCCTCGGAAGCGCAACGACGAATCAGGCACAATACGGTGGGACAAAAGTCCGAGTGTGCACAGGCCCCGACGTCTGGGGAAGACGGAACTGATGACGACCACCACCATCACCAGGCGGGTGCAAGATTCTCTGACTTGAGCGACGCACACGTGCAGGATGCCACTCGAAAGTGCCCCCGAAAGCACGCACCACAACCATCACACCAAACCCCGCTCTTGGCGGCGCGCCAGGGGGGGGAAGTGAGACGGAGAGCAAGCCGTCTCAGAGGCGGCCGGGCTTCGAAGTCTTCTGGCCCTCTGAGAAGCCCCCATGCGTCTTCGGAGAAGGCTTAGAAAGCTTCTCAGAAGGCTGTAGGCCTTCTGAGCCTTCTGAGAAGGCCCACTCCTCCTCCTCCTCCTCCTCCTCCTCCTCCTCCACCTCCTCCTCCTCCTCCTCCTCCTCCTCCTCCTCCTCCTCCTCATCCTCCTCCTCCCCCTCCTCCTCCCACTCCTCTGCCCTTCCCCCTCCTCCTCCCCCTCCTCTGCCCTTCCCCTGGGCGCGCCCGGAGCCCTGCCCCCCACACCCCACCGCAGGTGGTGATGGCGGCTCTCCTCTCCTCCCTCCGACCCCTCGCGAGCCCCGGAGGCGGGCGCGCGCCGTGGGGCCAAGGGTCACCGCCTCCACCTCGGCCCTCTCCTTCTTGGGCCCCATTCGTCCTCCGCGCCCCGGGTCAGGCCGCGAGGGGAGGCGAGCGGCCGGTGGAGGAGAGGAAGCGACGAGAAGAGAAAGATCAAGAAGGAGGAGGAGGAGGAGGAGGAAGAGGAGGAGGAGGAGGAGAAGAAAGAGGTTGGGAGTTTGCAGGGCTTGCTGAAGATAGCCCAACCCACATCGGCCCAGGCGGGCCAGCACTGTGCGCGGCCAGCCCTGCACCCGTTGCCCGCGTTGGCGATCGGCGACGAAGCTGAAATTCGCACGGATGCGCTCGGCAGTAACGGCACGAGCCATGGCCCCTTCAAGCAGCATCCGGAAGAATGGGCTACGCAGTCCAACAGGACACGAGGCCATCGCCATGCGCCCCGCAGGCCAGCTGCAGCACCACGCCCTGTACTCATGACACCGACCCCTCCCCTCCTCCTCCTCTTAACTGGAGCATCGCCTAGAAAAAGGCCAACAATCACAGGCCCTCCACCAGTCGGGACGACGATGGAGTCTATTCTTCGGGGGGCCGGCCCGAAAATGTGCGGCGACAGACTGGGCGGTGACCTCGGAATCCGCAAGGACCTCACCGCACGATCCGTCACCGCACGGTGCTGGGGGAGCCTGGAGACGCCCTCGGAGAGCGACCTGGGTCCCGGAGCCGTGCGGTCACCCGGAAGTTCCCACTGGCTCCACGCGCGGCGCGGTCGCCGCACCGTTTGGGGGCCCCCGAGCCCGGGGGCAGATACGGCAACAGCCACGCAGGACGGTGAGGGCGTCTTGGCTCTTCGCAGGCGCTCGGGCGCCCTGTTCAAGCTCGAACCTGCTTGGCGCGGGTGGGACCCGCAGGGACAGGCCACTCGTGGCCCTGGCTCGCCCTCCTGGGGTCCACCGCCCCCCGCGCACTGCCGCCCCGCGCTCGGCACGGACCTCGCGGCCACGGTCCCGCGCCGCCGCCAGGGGCCCAAAGCCGTGGGCCCTGGCGGCGCTCTCCAGCGGCGGCAGAATCAGCGAGCCGCCGCTGCCCACGGTGAGGGCACTGGATAAGGAAACCTTCGATGAGGAATCCAGGGCCTGGAAGCCAGTGGAAAGCCAATCGTGGACGGGCCATGGATGTCACCGCCGCCCTCATCAGATAAGGAGCCCTCCAGGGTCTGGCGCCTCCTGGGACTACTCCTTCACAAAGGCCTCCACAGTACGGCAACAGTCATGCAACATCGGGAAAGGCGGCTGCCCCGAAGGGCCTCGCAGCATCACCTGCGGGAAGGGTAGATCGAGGGAACACGGCGGGGGAGGACGTGCTCAGGAGGAGAGCCCTTGACCTGCACTCGGCGATGCGTCGCCGACGGATCGCCGAGAGGCTCTCGCCAGCGAGACCACACGCTCCCGGGCTGCGTGGGCTGTGAGGCCCCCACCGGCGATGAACTGGCGACTGAGAGCGACGCATTCCCCGCTGAGCCAACACCCCCTGACGTTGCCCCTATGAGGCCCCCATCGGCGGTGAACTGGCGACTGAGAGCGACGCATTCCCCGCTGAGCCAATACCCCGTGACGTTGCCCCCTGATAGACGGGGCGGCCCGAAAAGCAAAGTGTGGAAGCCTGGGCTCGACACACTCAACTACGACGGCTAAATATAACATGAGGCTGCCGACTATGCCAAAATCAACCGCCGCTTCGTAACCTCACCATCAACGTCCTCTCTGGCGTGCCAACCAACGAGCCAGCATATTGCCGCTCGAAAACTCCCAGTACCGCGTTCGTGGGGCGAACACTGCATAGAACACTCCCACGCTGGCGTGCATGTTGATTCGTCCGCAGCCATACCTTGTGCGAGGACTGAGACAACGAAATACACCACCGCTGAAAGCACTTGCAAAATCCGCCGACCCTGTCGGCGTGTGCGAGGGGCTTGGCTGTTCGAGTCGTCGTCTCCGTCGGTCGTCGCCTCCGTCGTCCCCTTTCCCTGCAGCTTCCTTCTCAAGCTCGTGAGCGAGAGAAAAATCTAGCAGTGTCGTAATCGAGTCGAAGGGAAGCCCCTTCCCTTTGATCCCTTCCCCAGGGGGGGGGGTCCCGGGGGGTCCCAGAGATCGAGGTCCGAATGCCCAAGATGAGACGGCCCAAGAGGGCCCCGAGTCGCCCACAGATCGGCCGAAAACGCCCAAGATAGCCCCAAGACCGTCCAAGAAGCCTCCAAGACGTCCCAGGCCCCCTCCAAGAGACCTCCAGGAAGCCCCAAGAGGCCCCCACGAGGCTTCCAAGCGGCCCCTAAGAGCTTCCCAAGAGGCCCACAAACTACCCCCAAGAGGCCCCCAAGAGCGCTCGTCGTCGTCGTCGTCGTCGCCATTCAGGGTCGGCGGCACCGGCCGTAAGGCCTTCGCAATACTAGCCACCTGAGTCAGCGCGAAACCCCGAAAGGCCTCAAACCTTAACCCTTCCAACCCGTGGTGAAACGCAGAATCACTCGGCGACACAATTGCGGTGCAGACGTGAATGAATACAATGATGTTGGTTCTGTGCCGTCGCCCTCGCAATCACGCACCCCAACGTTGCGCCAATGTATACCTGGCTTCTCCTGTCAGCTGTTCATCTCGGTTTGAGAACCAGCCTAATGCTCATGATTGCGATTTCGGTTCCTGATCGAATCGCGTGAACCAGTAAGTTAAGCCATCACGATAAAGGACCGCGCTCATGCAGAGGGAGCCAAAGGTAGAGGAGCAGGGGGAATCAACATCCGATACATGTGTATATGGAACAAGCAATACGATTGCTCGGCGGCACGCCCAGGAGGAAGGCACAGGGGCGGGCCTTCTTAAAGGCTCAGAAGGCCTTCGGCCTTCTGCGGAGCTTTCCCAGCCATCCTCGAAGCCACAGAAGGTTTTTCAGAAACCCCGTCGCCTTCTGAGCAGGCCGGCCCTCTTGCTCTCGCCTCCCCATCGGCGCGCCGCCCAGTGGTTCCGAACGCTGCAAAGGAGACAGCACGGCACGGACATACTTTGCGGAACCATACGTTCGACTGGAGGTCGGTCCTCGGAGGGGACGAGCGGTCCCTTCCACCAGGGACAGGCCCCGCGGAGCCCGGCGTCGGCGCGGCAGGCCAAGAAGCCAAATGGAGGGTACGAAGCGGCCCCTCCACCTCCTTTGCGGAAAGGCAAGAATAGCGGGCGGGCTGGCTGGCGCCGGGGGCTGAACAAATGATGACCTCACCCTCCTCCTCCTCCTCCTCCTCCTCCTCCTCCTCCTCCTCCTCCTCCTCCTCATCCCCATCTCCTCCTCCTCCTCCTCATCCTCCTCCTATTCCTCCTCCTTTTCCTCCTCCTCCTATTCCTCCTCCTCCTCCTCCTCCACCTCCTCCTCCTCCACCTCCTCATCCTCCATTACTTTTCCTTATACATAACGTTTCCCTGTCGCACCTCGAGGCCTGATTTTTTGGCGGGCCGGGCATTTCGCTTGAGACTTCCTCACCATTATGACCCTGAAGCTTGAAGAATGACAACAGGTTCACAAATGGAGGGCGGGTGGTTTCCAAAATGTGGCTCTCGCCTTAGCGCCGCGAACACCCGTTTTACACATCTGCAAGAGTTTCACGGATGGAAGGCGAGTGGTTGTCAACATGTGGCTCTCGCCGGGGCGCCGCGCGCACATTCGTTCTAACAATCTGCAAGAAAGTTTACGGATGGAGGGCGGCTCGTTTTGAAAATGCGGTTCTCGCCGGAGCGCCGCGCACACTCGTCTTAACAGTTTGCAAGAGCTTCACAGATTGAGGGCGGCTCCTTTTTCAAAGTGTGGCTCTCGCCTTAGCGCCGCGCACATTCGTTCTAAAAAGTTGCAAGGGTTTCACGGATTCATGGCGGCTTATTTTCAAAAAGTCGCTCTCGCCTCAGCGCCGCGAAATAAACTTTTTCAAAGTGCCAAGAGTTTCACGGATTTCCATGATCAGCGTACCAGAAATTGTGCTTAGGAAAGACTCAGGATGATTAGGGTGCAACACTTCCCTTGATTCGCGGTACTGAAGTTTCAGGAATGGCGTTCTGGCGCGACTCAGAACCGTCTCACGACGCAACAGTCAGTTTGACCCGCGGCGTTGGAATCCCGAGGACAAAGTTTTGGCATGCTTCAGGGTCTTCAAACGGTTGCCTTCCAGCGAGGCAGTTCCTTCAGTGGAGATGAACCGCTGTATGGGGCCTCTGGAAAGGGAGTTCGCAAGAAGGGTTTATTACAACATCGTTGATGACTCTTGGGTTTACACTCCTCCCCCTCCTCCTCCTCCTCCTCCTCCTCTTCCTCCTCCTCCTCCTCCTCCTCCTCCTCATCCTCATCCTCCTCCTCCCCCTCCTCTCCTTCCTCCTCCTCCTCCTGTTCCTCCTCCCCCTCCTCCTCCTCTTTCTCCTCCTCGTCAGCATCATCATCACCATCACCCTAATCATCAGCATCAGCATCCTCATCATCACCATCATCATCACCATCAACAACTACAACAAAATCATCATCATCACCATCCTCACCATCATCCTCATCCTCGTCCTCCTCATCCTCTTTATCGTCCTTATTGGGTGAGGTGTTTTACGAGCCGAATAAAGCCGCACGCGCCCGTCAAGTTCCACGATGTTCTGTCCAACATTTCGGACCTGCACGAAGCCACGTTGCATGGACGAGAGACACTGGGAAGGGAAACGCACAGGATGGTTGTCGGAATGCCACTGCAGCAACAAGCTCGTCATCTGCATCTTTGAGCCCAAGAGGCCGAAGACCACTGGCAGGACGGACGCAAGCCAAGGAGGGGTCATCTTCAGCATCAGACGGTTTCGGAATGAACATGCCTAGGAAAGCGTTGCACCCGCGCGGCATGCGGCCGCACTGAGATGCCACCAGCAAACACGGTCCAGCATTTCACATGCGCTGGTGACGACGAGCCACGCGGAATTCGGCATGCTGTCGGGCCCAGGGGCCGAGTCCGAGACGCCCCGAAGAACCTCCCGACGAAAGTCCTGAATCCTCGGGGGGCCCAAGTCGGGCAACTGGATCTCGGGGGCCAACTGATCGAGATACCTGGCGGCAGCCTTCGGGTCAATGTTTTTGGCGCTGACTACGTCGCCCCAATGCTGTGCGATACCCTGCTGGATGTCAGCATCGGTCGGTACAATCGAACTGCCGGCCTTCAGCCCTGAGAGGTGCAGTGGCTTGTCAGAAAGGTGCCCACAAACATGCACTGCGAGCAGGAGCGCGGATACGACGGCGCGCCTTCGCCTTCTGAACAGCCGAGGGAATGTCTCCGATGCGTTGCCTGATCGCTGCCTGTTAATTCTCAGCGTCGGCCCACTGCAGCGAATCTGGCAGCTCGCAAAAGTCAGCGGGTTTGGATAGACAAGTCCAAAGCCAAAAAGCGTTGTACCAGGTCATACTGGAGAAGTCTGGCAGCACCCCGAAAATCTTGACGCCATACCGCACGAGCAATAGCCCCAAGGAAAAATATGCTGGTCCTGGGGTCCGTCAGGTTCTCTCAAAGGACATTGTTACAAGCCTGTCGGGTTCCATATTTGATCACCTCTTTGTAAAGATTTGGCTCAAGCAGCAGTGGTAAATTCGCTCGTCACGATTTTCTTAGTCAGGCATACGCACTCCAGAAATTGGGGACGATGACAGAAATGCTTCGGGATAGGCTGAGAATCGGGATCAGATGGAGGGCGACACCGCATGACCACTTGCAGCGCACCATGATCTGCAACCCCTCGCTGTTCGCGAATTTCAAGAGACTCACTACTGGAGGCCGTGATCGACATCTGGGTAAGCTGTCAGCTTTGGCCCTAGAGAAACGTCCAATCGATGTTTGAAAATTGTCGAAGGTGCCATCGTAGTGGGCCGTGTCGGGGGTGTCGGTCTCGACCATGGCTCCCAGATGTTTCTCAAACCCGCATCGCAATCTCGGTGCCAAGTCTGCACGGCCGGCACAGGTTCAAAGTTAGCCGGTGCCACAGTGGGGGTCGGCGACTCGCTCGCGAAGCTGGAATCACACATCGCCACCTCCATGCGCGAATCATGATGTTCACGTGCATACTCAAGTGATGTGTCGATGCGTGTAGTGATCCTCATCACGTCCTCCTCGTACAGTTGAAAGTTATGCATGTTATAGCGGTAAATGGTGAAGACTTCAGGGCACCCCTGCATCCGAGAGCCCAGCTGAACATAAACATAGAGCGCTCTGCCCTGCACCAGAGCCTCACCCGCGGCCACCGACGCGTCGCCGAAGCCAAACGAAGAAGAAGGAGACGGGAATAGAGTAGCAAACCCACCGTCACGACGAGAGCCGATGGAGAAGAGGTTAGCCACCTATTTATGGTTAGCGCAGAGCACAGAAGTCATGGACATCCTCGGAAGAATCGCGAGTTTCCTGGACTGCGATGAAATTGAATCCACGAAGAAAGGAACGGAGGTAAGACTGCTTATGAGATCGGGTGAAAAGGCCATGGTGGAAGGGGGAGCGGACGTTCCAAGCACTGAGCTCTAGGGTCATGTCCTTAGCCAAGGTAGAGGGGAGGAATACGAAAATATTGCTAAACGTACCACTGGGCCTCACTGCTGGGACTGCTGAGGATGGCCTTGATCTAGCCACCAATCTCCTCGCGGTTGACCCCGAGCCCTGGGCGCGGGATGATGCGAAGGGTCGGCTTCCACTGACACGCGACCTCCCCTTGGACGCGATCCCTGACGAAACGCTTCTGAGGATACGCTTCCGCCAGGTGTGCCCTGGCCTGTTTGATGGAGAACTCCCTCCGGATCAGGCACATGTCCCTGTCGGCTGACACAAAGAGAGGCACGGGCGTGCCAGCTGCGCCGGCGGTCTGGAAGCGGCAGAAGGAGTTGTCCGCCAGTTTGAGGTTGCCCATGCGCTGCGCCACCTCCCTAGCGGCGTAGCCAGCGGCTCCTCGAATCTGAATGGAATGGCGACGGCCGACAGGGTCGCCATTGATCTCCCAGTCTTCGGCGTCGTGCGCCCAGTCGGCAAGCCACACCCCGACGACTTCTGCGATCTTGGCCCTGGTGACCAAGACCTGGACGCGGACAACGACGACGGTGGGGTCCACGTTGCGGCTGAAGCTCGGAGCTTCAGCCGCAACGCGGCGTGGCGTTGGCCGCGGGAGTCTCGCTCTCGACGCAAGTGAGGGTCCTCCTGAGCTCGCAGATCTCGCAGCGCATAGCGGAGACTGACTTCTCACTGGCGGAGATGCGGCCCTCGATGGCACAGAAGCGCTGCTCGACCTGCAAGTTGGTGCCTTTGAACTGCTTGTCCATGGTCGCGGTGATGCCGCTGAGTCCTTGCTGGAGACCAGCCACTGCTGATATGAGCTCATGGCGAATACTATCACCTTGAGCCCGAATCTCACCCGCCGATTCGCCCCTACGGGCCATCTTCTGGCCGAGCGCGCTTGCTCCTCAATCGACTCCCTGCGACGGAAGGAAGACGCTGCCTCGAGCGCGGCGAGAAGGTCAGGCGAACCCGGCGCTGGCGATGCCGCATGGGTCGCGCTGCTGCGGGGAGACCAAAATGGTTCCACAGCGCTTGACGCTCCTGTGGAGATCGCACGTGAAAAAACCTGGAGGGACTCGGGCCAGCCCCTCGGCTTCAGCCAAAATGGCTACGGACCTCCTCCTCCTCCTCCTCCTCCTCCTCCTCCTCCTCCTCCTCCTCCTTATCCTCCTCATCCTCCTCGCCCTCCTTGGTCGGTCGGTTGGTCATCGGGCAGCGATGTCAACGACGCCCAGGCACAAGCAGCAGGACAAGAGAATGGAAAAGCGATGGCGGCAGCAGCGACGGCACAGCGGCGCGGGGGCCCTGCCTGCGCCAGCAGGCGAATGGCTGCCGAGAGGCAGCTTCACGCGTGCAACGCTGGGCCACTGCCACTCAAGTGGGCGAACACTAAGAACAGGCCGAGGCAGCAGCAGGGGGAACTTGGAGAGGAATCGCCTCCACCCCTGGAGATATCGGGTTACTGACATCGTCGAGTGGCACCTGAGGTGCTACACTGGACAAGTACTGCCTGTCGAGTGTGCGCACACCGACGTCGCTCTCGAGCGCGGCAAACATGCCTTGCCCAGCCTTTCCCCCAAGCCCCAATTGCGCCGCAATCGATGGTCTGAGGGGGGACGTATAAGGAAGAAAGAGAAACTTGTTCCTTACAACGCACTCCGCACATAGCGACGCTGGCGCAACATACAATACATGGCAATCCTTCGGACCACGCAGGGGCCCAAGTGGGCAGGGTACCGACGGAGCCCCCAGGGGACATCCCATCCATCCTCCGCAGCATCAGTGCCCAGTCGCTGACACAACACGATCCCAGAGATCCGACGCCTTGATTTGTTCCCAACCATCCTGTGGTGTTGGGTCCTCGTTTTGACGAGAGAGCGCCCCGCGTCCATCACTCCTTGCTCCTTCCCCTCCTCATCCCCCCTCCATCATCATCAACATCAGCATCACCACCCACCCCACCCAGTACAGCGCTTCGTGGACCCATAGGGAGCTCCACAAAAGGCCCCAGTGGCTGCACTCGCATGCGTCACCCCCACTCAGTACAGCGCTTCGTGGCCCCATAGGGAGCTCCACCGAAGGCTCCAGTGGCAGTGTTCGCATGCGGTCCCCCCACCCAGCACAGCGCTTTGTGGCCCCATGGGGAGCTCCACCAAAGGCCTCAGTGGCTGTACTCGTATGTGTCACCCCCACGCAGTACAGCGCTTCGTGGCCCCATAGGGAGCTCCACCGAAGGCCCCAGTGGCGGCGCACCCCTCACACTTTTCGCTGCCCCGTAGCGCGTTCCGCCTAAAGCACCAATGTCAGCGCCCACATGGCAGCCCTGCCCCACATCGGCACACACACACACACACCGCATGCTGCATGGCCCCAAGAGGAGATCCCCCGATAGCGACACCCGCAACGACGGCACTCACAACTGCATATGGTTCGGTCCTTCACCAGGATCATGAACAATTCGGCTGGAAGTCCCAACCCTTTCCCAAGGGCTGGCTTCTCGCCCTGAGTCGTTGTTTTGTGTTTGCTATTGGTGTGGTATGTTTGTTGTGTTGGCTTCTCGTCCTGAGTCGTTGCTTGACGGTCCCGGGGCCGAGCGAGGGCACCGAAGGCCGAAAACCAGGAGCAACGTCCGTCTCGAACGTCTCAAGACGTTCCGCGTGCGGGATCACCCCCCCCCAAGTTGCACGAGGGAGCACTCGGGCACAGGGCTGAACCTAAACGGTGTTTTTCGTGTTCGTGTTGTGATCGATTTCCCTCGTTGTGTCTTCAATCTGCCTCTACCGCAAAACGAAGTCGAAACAAAAACGGCCCACGAAATCGCCAAAACACCGTTTAGGTCCAGCCCTGCTCTGGCCTATTGCCTGGACGGCGGCCGCCGACCGTTTGACATCTCAGCGGCGACGAGTCCCTTCCCGAAGTCGGCTCATCCCCGCCATCGCTGGGCGACGCGCAAAGGCGTCTCTGCATTCAATTCGGCTGCTTGGCGCCAGAACACACATCTCGGCTCGCAGCTAGACCCTGTGCCGCAAGGCAGCCCCGTCTCCACTCCTGTGCGCTGCTGGTTCGAGGGCCGGTGGTGCCAAGGCAAAATGTTCTGTCCGAGCCGGCGCAGCTGCAGGGAGGTGCGATCCGCGTCGCCGCCAGCCAGTGGGGTCCAGGAGAGAAGTAGTAACGTGTGCATGGTTCCAAACATCGTCTTGTTTTGCTGCTCGGTACATGAAGATGATGAAGCTGGTCAGACGAAACCGAGGGGCACTGGAGAAGCGAGACGGGAGCGAGTGAGAAGAAAGACTTCCGTGCGGATGTACACACGGGGCGTCGCAGGCGCGCACGAACATGTGGGCGGTGCATGAACTGATGCATGCGAGTACGCGTACAAACACACCTTTCCAACCCGTAGCCCGACCAGCGCCTGACCGCTTTCGCACTCTTGCCCGCTGACTTACAAGGGCAAGCGCGCGGGCATGCCCAATCATCCCGCAAACGGGCTTACATATGCGAACAGTGGTCCGTGCTCAAACTGAGGACATGACATTTTGGACAAGCAGGCCTCCACGTCCATCATGCGCGCGGCCGCGCCGCCCCGCTCACGCGGCGGAACCGCCTGTCCACCAGGCGGCGAAGGTGCACGCATGCCGGAGTGCCCCTTCTGCTTACTGAGCCAGGTCATACCCCGCTTACTCCTGGCTCAACCCTGGCTGTGGCCGCTTTGCACATCTTTTGCGGCCCCGCATCGACAGATGGGCACATCTCCAAGAAGGCGCCGCTGCAGCCGCCGCTGCCAGGGCAAAGGCAGAAAGAGCAGGGGATGGCAGAGCAAGGACTGCAGCCTTCAAAGATCGTACGCACCTGCTGCACCCAAGAATTACAACGTACCTTATGGTCCCTGGCGAGGCAAGTCTCGACAAGGTGTCCAAGCTTTGACCCGAATGAAAGCACTCGAAAGACCCGAAACAACTTGGGATTTGTTCTGGAAGTTGCTGGGCCTTGACGCCTTGACCCTGGGTTCACACCCGCAGAAATACTACCGAGCGTCCTTGGCAGAGCTCGGTAGGACCATCCTGTACATATTTCAATGCTGCGCTGTCACGGTTGCGGAGCATGCCGCAGTCAGCTGAAACAATTCCAACTCAAGCCACACGCAGGGGGGGGGGGGGGGGGGCGCTTGGCACCAGCATACATCTTCTGCACTTCTCTAAGCATTCCCAGAAATTCGCCAGCCCAACGGGCCAGAGGCGTGCGAAGATCAGCGGAGACTGGTTCAGAGTTTTCTACTTCGCGCGTGCGCGGGGCCGCCCCTGGGGGCCCCCGGCCGAAAAGTACCATGGCAAGGTCCGATCAGAGATGGTTTTCCTGGGCGCCGCCCTCGGGGCTCCCCGTAAAGCCCCAAGAAGGGCCAAGAGGCCCTCTAAAAGGCCCCCAAAATGGTCCAAGAGGGGTCCGGGACACCACAAGATCGCCCCAAGACGCCCAACATGGCCCTCAGACGGCCCAAGAGCCATTCAAGAGCACTCCCCAGAGGGCCCCAAAATGCAAAATTAATCGATTTCCCATCGGTTTTTGAAGGATTTTGACATTGTCGCCTTTGAAGCTTCCCGACGCTAAAAGACGGCGCCCCAAGATGGCCCAAGAGGCCCCCTAAGCGGGCTCCAAGAAGGCCCAAGAGAGCCCAAGACGGCTCAAGAGGCCTCCAAAAACGTCCCAAGAGGCTCCGATGACGGCTCCAAGAAGGAACCCAACCGGAGGACCCGAACGGACATTTCGAGCCCTCGACCCCAAGAAGCCCCCAGGAGGCCCCAAGGGGCCCCCAAAAGGCCCCCGAGAGGCCCCGAGGCCGCCAAGAGGCCCCTAGGAAGCCCCGAGAGACCCCACAGATGCTCCCAAGACACTCCCAAGACGCTCCCAAGAGTGCTCAGAACTGCCCTCCAGAAGCCCCCGAAAGCGCTCCGAAGAGACCCCAAAACGCATCCCTGAGGACTCTGACCCACAACCTAGCCATGTCGGTGAGCAGTAGAGGCCAGAAGCCCCACGACAAGCTCCAAAGCAACTACTTCACATCCATGCCTGCTGTCGCCACGACTCCAGTAAAAAGACCACCGCCAAGCAGCGCCGCATGGGCCACGAACACGCTGGCAAGCGCCAGCGATGGCAAAATACGGGCTGGCGGAATGAACGAAGCGATCAAATTGATTTTCTGCCAGGATGTCAAAAAAATATGGTATCAAAACGCCGAAGCGCCACTGTAAGTGGTTCTCTCTCACCGAGACGAATTCCGTTCATCGTCCCTGGGCCAGGAGGGGCAGAGCCGTCTCTGTCATCATCACCCCACAGAAGTATATCACATGCGCGTTTCCAACACCGCTCTCTAGGCGCACCCTTTGCACCAAAAGTATTTGGCCCGACCATACGGACGTGTCCTTTACCCCGGCGGCTGGCGCGCAACGAAGTGCTCGAGAACCTATTCGTTGCCAGCAGAATCTTCGGTGACACGCCAGTCAGCGTCGACCCGAACGTCCCTCTGATTGGAGGCCATCTTGAGCGTCTGGCATGCCTCTTCGGCAATCTTAGGGGCCCTCTTGGACCGTCGTGGGCTGGGCCGTTTTGAAGCAAGTGCCAAAATCTGCAAACACCGACCGGAAATCAATGATTCCGTGTCCCGAAGCAAGCAGCTCAAGTGGAGCGACATGAGGAGGCAGCGGTAACTACTCAGAGGGTTCACTCACACCCCCGCCAAGCTCTTGGGGAAGGTCACCCTGAACGATGCGTGAATCGGGCCTCGTGCATCGAACAGCTATGGCAGCCAGCAAGGGCGAAAAGATGCCGACGACGGTGGGGGTCGTCTGGCCTGCCCCCGCAGGAGCCGCTCCGCGCCCCTCCCCCGTCCCCAACTCTCCGAAACGTCGTGCTTTTTGTTGCAGCCTGGGCTCCAGGAGACTCACGGCCGGAAACTTGTGCTTGGCGCGTCGCGGCGGCAGCCCTGGCGACGCGACATGCCGTGCAGGCGGATAGGGTGTCGCTCCGCTCATCCCGCACGCTCGCAGGGTCCGCAACGAAAAAAATCGCTCCGCTCCGCCGGGCAGAAGGCTGGGAAAAGCTCGGGAAGTTGACGATTGGGAACCGAGACGTGGTTAGCGTGTCGCGCCGAGGCGTGGTGTGCACAAATCAACGGCGCGACACGCTAAGCCAAAGATCCTGACCGTAGACCACTTCTTCAGGACAATTCGTTCGACCCGAGCTGTTCTTCGACGGGCCCAGGGCACGGTGAGGGGCCCCAAGAGGCCGAAAAGTGGCAAAAACCGCCCGCCGTGATTTGGTTCACGACGCAAGGGAGTCTGGTTGGTTGTCTCAAAACGGTGCTGTGACAGACCGCGCGGTGACCTCGAAACCCCAGGAGACCTCACCGCACGGTCCCGTCACCGCACGGTTTGGGGACCTGGAGGCCCCAGTCGCACGAGACGCCCTCGGAGAACGAACCGAGTCCCACAACCGTGCGGTGACCCCGACTGACTCACCGTCCCTGGTCCCTCCCCCCTCCCTCCTCACCGCCCACCCCCGCCGAAGGTCTGGCGCGACCCCTGGCTGGCGCCAGCCACCCGCCCGCCCTGAGCATCGTTTATCCGACCCCCAGCCCCAGCGGCGTGGCCTGGACCCCACTGGCCGACTTACCCCCCCTAGATGGGGATATGGGCCGTTCCCTGCGGGCTTCGAGGGGAAATTTGGGGGGGGTCTCGAAGGGGATGGGGATGGGGATGGGGGGTCGGTTCGACGTTACTGACGCCCGGAGCCAGCCGCCTTCGCCCCAGCGCTCCGCCGCGAGCTGCCTGTACAGGCGCTCGAAGTCCTCCCTGCGCACGGCGGGCTCTGCCGGCCGCGCCCGCGGGCGAGGCCTGCGGCTATGGGGCGGGGGCCGTGGCCGCTGCTGCCGCCTCCGCCTCGCTCTCCCTCCTCCCGAGGCTGAGGCTGCGGGTCCGTCTGCGCAGTGCACCGGGCTTGTGGTGCACGGCTTCCCCCGCGGCCGTAA
>CAUYUJ010003622.1:35000-60000 GCA_963575745.1 Prorocentrum cordatum
GCACGAAAACCCTCACTGGAAGGGGCCAATCCACAGGCGCATACGTAAAAACACACGGATTCGTGCCCAGCAAATCTACAGGCACATACGTTAAAACACACGAATTCGTGCCCCCTGGAGAGGGCCAATCTATAGATTCACAACCCTGGAGAAGGCCAATATATAGGAACATACGTAAAAACCCAGGCTGAGAGCATTTCTTCGACCAAACTGTGCCCCGCACACTATGATTTATCGACCGGGATTCAAAAAAAAACAGCGATTCGCCAGGGATATCCTCAAATTTTGAATTCGCCAGCCCTACGCGACCTCGTTGATTGTCGCAGCCCTACGCAAGTCGAGGCTGGGGGCACACCATCTACAAGAGAACCCTGGGCCCTTTTCTGGGGACCTTTCCAGGAGAACATGATCGACCCACGAACCCGGAAAGGGACTTAGAACTGCGAGGAATGGAGACGTTTCCAAGCACCTCATTTGGGCGACGGGCAGCGGGAATGCTGAAGATATCATAATGGTGATGACGCTGTGCCAGAAGCTGTGCTGTACTGCTCTGCGCTGTGCCGCGCCGCACAGTGGCGTACCAGGGGACGCGCCACGGAACGTGCCAGTGGACGTGCCAGGGGACGTGCCAACGCGCCGCGCGATGTGCCAGGGGGACGCGCCACGGGACGCGCCACGGAACGTGCCAGGGGGACGCGCCACGGAACGCGCCAGCGGACGTGCCAGGGGACGTGCCAGGGGACGCATCGCGCGACGTGCCCAGGGGAGGCGCCAGGGAACGTGCCAGGTATCAATGGTGATGCTACTGTGCCAGGGGCTGTGTTACGCTTCTCTACGACGCTGCGTCCGCGCTCCCAGTGCCGCGCTCCCTCGTGAATGACGCAATGTCCACGCGCCTAGGGCCGCGCTCTCTCGTGAATGACGCAGTGTCCACGCTCCCAGGGCCACGTTCCCTAATGAATTACACTGGGTTCGCGCCTCCAGGGCCAGGATCCCTCGTCACTTACGCTGCGTCCGCGCTCCCAAGGCCAGGATCCTTCGCAAATTACGCGGCCTCTGTGCTCCCAGGGCCACGATCCTTCGTAAATAACGGTCCGACCGCACTCCCAGAACCACCTGGGCATCCTGGAGCGCCCAAGCCTTTCAAGCGCTGCAAAACAAGCGTTTCGCCCGAGACATCCTCAGAGATTCGGCACGCAGGGTGCGCCATCCTCGAGCGGGCACGCAAAAGCCAATTTTCCTTCTACAAAACAAGCGCGGGACTCGAGGCATCCTGGAAATTCCTGCGCGCGGAACACGCCATCCTCGAGCGCGCACGCAAAAAAACATGATCGACCCACGAACCCTGAAATGAATATAGGAATGTAACGCATGGCAGCGTTTTCAAAGACACCTGATTGGGTGACGGGCAAATGCAATGCTGAGTGTATCGATTTTGATGTACCGTGCCGAAGGCTGTGCTGTGCTGCGCCGTGCTGAATTGCGATGTGCCATGCCGCGAATGTGCTCTATAGCGTCGTGGATCGAGTCCTCCTTTGCATCCGAGTCCTGACCGAACTGATCTGGATCTTAAGCTCGAGCTGCCTGAACACATAGTAGCTGCCCCAGAGCTAATTGACAGGGGAACATGCCAGGAGGACGCGCCGCGGAACGTCTCAAGGGACGCGCCAGGCGACGTGCCAGGGGACGTGCCATGGGGTCGCACCGCGGGACGTGCCAAGGAGACGCGCTACGGAACGTGCCAGTGGATGTGTCACGGGATGTGCCAGGGGACGCGCCACGCAACGTGCCAGGGGGACTCGCCAAGGGACGCCCCACGGAACGTGCCAAGGAACGTGCCAGGTTGCAATGCTGAGTGTATCGATTTTGATGTACCGTGCCGCAGGCTGTGCTGTGCTGCGCCGTGCTGAATTGCGATGTGCCATGCCGCGATTGTGCTCTGTAGCGTTGTGGATCGAGTCCTCCTTTGCATCCGAGTCCTGACCGAACTGATCTGGATCTTAAGCTCGAGCTGCCTGAATACACAGTAGCTGCCCCAGAACTAATTGACAGGGGGACATGCCAGGAGGACGCGCAGCGGAACGTCTCAAGGGACGCGCCAGGCGTCGTGCCAGGGGACGTGCCAAGGGGTCGCACCGCGGGACGTGCCAAGGGGATGCGCTACGGAACGTGCTGGGGACAAGCGTTTCGCTCGAGACATCCTGTCAAAATCCTCATGCTAGACATCCGCCTGAGCCACCTGGACACGTGAAAACAACCGTTTCGCTCGACACATCCTCAACACATTCTCATGCTAGACATCCGCCTGGGCGAACTGGACACGTGAAAACAAATGATTCGCTCGACACATCTTCATGTGAGACGTCCGCCTGGGTGACCTGGACACGTGAAAACAAGCGCGTCGCTCGAAACGTTTTCAACACCTCCTAATTCTAGACATCCGCCTGGGCGACCTGTACACGTGAAAGCAAACGTCTCGCTCGAGACATCCTCAACACATCTTCATGTTAGACATCCGCCTGGGCGACCTGGACACGTGCAAACAAGCATCTCGATCGAGACTTCCTCGACACATCATCATGCTAGACATCCGCCTGGGCGACGAGGACGCGTGAAACCAAGCGTCTCGCTCGAGACATCCTCAACAAATCCTGGCGCTTGACCTCTGCCTGGGCAACCTGGAGGCGTGAAACCAAGCGTCTTGCTCGAGACATCCTCAAGACCTGGGCACGTGAAAACAAGCATTTCACTTGAGAGATCCTCTGAATTCAGGTCCCCAGGAGAGGACAATCTATATCACAAAACAAGCGTGTCGCTCGAGACATCCTCAAAAACTTCTGAAAAACAAGCGTTTCGCTCGAGACATCCTCAATTTTTAATTCGCCGGTCCACCTCGACCTCGACACTTATCGCAAAAGAAATTCGCCGGCCCACCTCAAGTCAAACCCGGGGTAAACCCACTAAAAAAGAGAACCCTGGGCTTATGCCCTTTCCGGGAAACATGATCGACCCACGAACCCAGAAAGGAATCTAGAAATGTAAGGCATGGCAACTGTTCAAAGACACTTGATTGGGCGACGGGCAAATGCAATGCTGAATGTATCGATTTTGATGTACTGTGCCGAGGGCTGTGTTGTGCTACGCCGTGCTGAACTGCGATGTTCCATGCCGCGATTGCGCACTATATAGCGGTGTGGATCGAGTCCTCCTTTGCATCCGAGTCCTGACCGAACTGATCTGGATCTTAAGCTCGAGCTGCCTGAGCAGATGGTAGCTGCCCCAGAACCCATCGACAGAGGGGACATGCCAGGAGGACGCGCCGCGGAACGTCCCAAAGGACGCGCCAGGCGACGCGCCAGGGGAAGTGCCAGGGGCACGCACCGCGGGACGTGCCAAGGGGACGCGCTACGGAACGTGCCAATGGACGTGCCGCGGGACGTGCCAGGGGACGCGCCGCACGACGTGCCAGGTGGACTCGCGAAGGAACGCGCCAAGGAACGTGCCAAGATGCAATGTTGAATGTATCGATCTTGATGTACCGTGCCGACGGCTGCGCTGTGCTGGCCGTGCTGAACTGCGATGTGCCATGCCGCGAATGTGCTCTATAGCGCCATGGATCGAGTCCTCCTTTGCATCCGAGTCCTGACCGAACTGATCTGGATCGTAAGCTCGAGCTGCCTGAACACAGAGTAGCATGCCAGGAGGACGCGCCGCGAAACGTCCCAAGGGATGCGCCAGGCGACGTGCCAGGGGACATGCCATGGGGTCGCACCGCGGGACGTGCCAAGGGGACGCGCTACGGAACGTGCCAATGGATGTGCCACGGGATGTGCCAGGGATCGCGCCAAGGAACGTGCCAAGATGCAATGTTGAATGTATCGATCTTGATGTACCGTGCCGACGGCTGCGCTGTGCTGGCCGTGCTGAACTGCGATGTGCCATGCCGCGATTGTGCTCTATAGCGTCGTGGATCGAGTCCTCCTTTGCATCCGAGTCCTGACCGAACTGATCTGGATCTTAAGCTCGAGCTGTCTGAGCAGATGGTAGCTGCCGCAGAACTAATCGACAGGGGGACATGCCAGGAGGACGCGCAGCGGAACGTCCCAAGGGACGCTCCAGGCGACGTGCCAGGGGAGGTGCCATGGGCACGCACCGCGGGACGTGCCAAGGGGACGCGCTACGGAACGTGCCAATGGACGTGCACCGCGCGACGTGCCCGGGGGACTCCCCACGGGACGCTCCGCGGAACGTGCCAGGCAACATGCCAGGCTGCAATGCTAAGGGTACCGATATTGATGTACCGTGCCGAGGGCTGTGCTGTGCCTGGGCGACCTGGACAAGTGAAAACACGCGTTTCGCTCAAGACGTTCTCAGCACATCCTCATGCTAGACATCCGCCTGGGCAATCTGGACACGTGCAAACAAGCGTCTCGATCGAGACTTCCTCGACACAACCTCATGCTAGACATCCGCCTGGGCAACCTGGACACGTGAAAACAAGCCTCTGGTTCGAGACATCCTCAACAAATCCTCATGCTAGACATCTGTCTGGGGAACCTGGAGGCGTGAAACCAAGCGTCTCGCTCGAGACATCCTCAAGACCTGGGCACCCGAAAACAAGCATTTCACTTGAGAGATCCTCTGAATTCTGGTCCCCAGGAGAGGACAATCTATAACACAAAACAAACGTTTCGCTCGAGACATCCTCAAAAACTTCTGAAAAACAAGCGTTTCGCTCGAGACATCCTCAAAAATAATTCCGCTGGCCCTCTTCGACCTCGTTATTTATCGCAAATAATTCAGCCGGCCCCCTTCAAGCCAAAACAGACGGTAAACCAACTAAAAGAGAACCCTCGGAGCCCTTTCCGGGAAAAAGCCATAGGTTGCCCCCCACCCTCCCTCGGCTAAGATCCCTCGGCTAAGATCCCTCGTAAATTACAACGGGTGCACGTTCCCAGGGCCACGATCCCTCGTAAATTAAACAAGTTTCGCGCTCCTGGTGCCAAAACACCTCGCACATTACGCTGGTTTCGCGCTCCCAAGGCGAAGATCCTTCGTAAATCACGCGGGATTCACGCTCCCTGGATCACGATCCCTCGTAAATTACACTGCGGCAGCGCTCCCAAAGCCACGATCCCTCGAAAATTCGCTGCGCCCGCACTCCCAAAGCCCCCTGGGGCAGATCCCTTGTAAATTACAACGGGTGCACGTTCCCAGTCCCTCGTAAATTAAACAAGTTTCGCGCTCCTGGTGCCAAAACACCTCGCACATTACGCTGGTTTCGCGATACCAGGGCGAAGATCCATCGTAAATCACGCGGGATTCACGCTCCCTGGATCACGATCCCTTATAAATTACGCTGCGGCAGCGCTCTCAAAGCCACGATCCCTCGTAAATTCGCTGCGCCCGCACAGCCCACTGGGGCATCCTCCCTCGTAAATTACGCTGCGCCCGCACTCCAAGGGCCACGATCCCAGGTAAATTACATTGGGGTCGCGCCCCAAGGGCCCCAGCCCATTATAAATTACGCTGCGTCCGCGCCCCCAGGGCCCCGATCCCTCGTATTTTACGCTGCGCCCGCGCTCCAAGGGCCACGATCCTTCGAAAATCACGCTGCGTCCGAGCTCCCAAGGTCCCGACCCCTCGTAAATTGCGCTGCGCCCGCGCTCTGAAGGCCTCGATCCCTTGCAAATTACGCGTGGTCCGCGCTCCAAACGCCACGATCCCTCGTAGATTACGCCGCGTCCGCGCTCCCAGGGCCTCCTGGGGCATGCTGGGGCGCCCAGGTCCGCTCGAGACATCCTCAACTTTTTGGGGCGGGGGGGGCGCACCATCCTCGAGCGGGCACACAAAAACTCTTGCCTGGCCAAGGAAATCCTGCAAAAAAACATGATCGACCCACGAACCCGGAAAGGAATGTAGAACTGTAACACATGGCAGCGTTTTCAAAGACACCTGATTGGGTGACGGGCAAATGCAATACTGAAGGTATCGATCTTGATGTACCCTGCCGAGGGCTGTGCTGTGCTGCGCCGTGCTGAATTGCGATGTGCCATGGCGCGACTGTGCTCTATAGCCTCGTGGATCGAGTCCTCCTTTGCATCCGAGTCCTGACCGAACTGATCTGGATCTTAAGCTCGAGCTGCCTGAACACATAGTAGCTGCCCCAGAGCTGGACAGGGGAACATGCCAGGAGGACGCGCCGCGAAACGTCCCAAGGGATGCGCCAGGCGACGTGCCAGGGGACGTGCCATGGGGTCGCACCGCGGGACGTGCCAAGGGGACGCGCTACGGAACGTGCCAATGGATGTGCCACGGGATGTGCCAGGGGACGCGCCACGCGACGTGCCAGGGGGACTCGCCAAAGGACGCCCCACGGAACGTGCCAAGGAACGTGCCAAGTTGCAATGCTGAGTGTATCGACCTTGATGTACCGTGCCGAAATCAGTGCTGTGCTGCGCCGTGCTGAATTGCGATGTGCCATGGCGCGATTGTGCTCTATAGCCTCGTGGATCGAGTCCTCCTTTGCATCCGAGTCCTGACCGAACTGATCTGGATCTTAAGCTCGAGCTGCCTGAACACATAGTAGCTGCCCCAGAGCTAATGGACAGGGGAACATGCCAGGAGGACGCGACGCAGAACGTCTCAAGGGACGCGCCAAGCGACGTGCCAAGGGACGTGCCATGGGGACGCACCGCGGGACGTGCCAAGGGGACGCGCTACGGAACGTGCTGGGGACAAGCGTTTCGCTCGAGACATCCTGTCAAAATCATCTGAATTCCTACGCGCGGGACGCTGCACGCGCGAGACATCCTCGGAATTCCTGCGAGCGGGACGTGAAAACAAGCATTTCGCCTGAGACATCCTTTGAATTCTGGCCCCCCACGAGGCCACCGCTCGAGACATCCTCCAATTTTGCAAAACCAGCGTTTCGCTCGAGACATCCTCAACAAATTATGAAAAACAAGCGTTTCGCTCGAGACATCCTGTCAAAATCCCAAGAAATCCAAATACCCGCGCGCGGGACGCGGCACGCGCGAGACATCCTTGGAATTCCTGCGCGAGGGGCGCTTTTCCGTGTCGCGGTCGGCTCTGCAAAACCAGCGTGTCGCTCGAGACATCCTCAACAAATTCTGAAACCAAGCGTTTCGCTCGAGACATCCCCAACTCTGCAAAACCAGCGTCTCGCTCGAGACATCCTCAACAAATTCTGAAAAACAAGCGTTTCGCTAGGGACATCCTCAAATTTTAATTCGCCGGCCCTCTTCCCACTCGTTATTTATCGCAAAAGAAATTCGCCGGCCCTCTTCCCGTCAAACCCGGGGGGAAACCATCTAAAAGAGAACCCTGGGCTCAAGCCCTTTCCGGGAACAACGGATTAGTCGAGACATCCTCGAAATTCCTGCGCGCGGGGCGCGACATACGCGAGACATCCTCGGAATTCCTGCGCGCGGGACGCTTTTCCGCGTCGCGGTCGGGCTCGAGACCTCGTTTTTCTTTAGGATTCTACTGAAAATGCTCCGCACCCTTTTTTTCACAACGGAAAACGGTGGTCCGCGGACCCCGTTATTTATCGAGGATCCAAGCTGGGGGGCTCACTTTCCTCGAGCGGGCACGCGCGAAACGCATTTTTGTCCCAACCATCCTGTGGTGTTGGGTCCCCGCGTTCACTTCTCCTCCCGCTGCCCCCTCCCTCCTGCCATCATCATCACCCATTTCGGCACACCCCTCACACGTTTCGTGGCCCCATAGGGAGCTCCAGCGAAGGCCCCAGTGGCTGCGCTCCCATGCGCCCACCGCACAGATTTCGGCACACCCCTCACACGTTTCGTGGCCCCATAGGGAGCTCCACCGAAGGCCCCAGTGGCTGCGCTCCCATGCGCCCACCGCACCCATTTCGGCACACCCATCACACGTTTCGTGGCCCATGGGGAGCTCCAGCGAAGGCCCCAGTGGCTGCGCTCCCATGCGCCCACCGCACCCATTTCGGCACACCCCTCACACGTTTCGTGGCCCCATAGGGAGCTCCAGCGAAGGCCCCAGTGGCTGCGCTCCCATGCGCCCCGCACAGATTTCGGCACACCCTCACACGTTTCGTGGCCCCATAGGGAGCTCCACCGAAGGCCCCAGTGGCTGCGTCCCATGCGCCCCGCACACCCATTTCGGCACACCCCTCACACGTTTCGTGGCCCCATAGGGAGCTCCAGCGAAGGCCCCAGTGGCTGCGCTCCCATGCGCCCACCGCACCCATTTCGGCACACCCCTCACACGTTTCGTGGCCCCATAGGGAGCTCCAGCGAAGGCCCCAGTGGCTCCCATGCGCCCACCGCACCCATTTCGGCACACCCCTCACACGTTTCGTGGCCCCATAGGGAGCTCCAGCGAAGGCCCCAGTGGCTGCGCTCCATGCGCCCACCGCACCCATTTCGGCACACCCCTCACACGTTTCGTGGCCCCATAGGGAGCTCCACCGAAGGCCCCCGTGGCTGCGCCCCCGTGGCTGCGCCCACTCACACTTGCGGTACTCGCAACTGCATCTGGTTGGGTCCTTCGCCAGGATAATTTCACGCCGAATTTGACTTTACCTCGTGTTTTATCGAGCGGAGATCCGCCGGCCTCCTTCAAGTCAAAACCGATGGTAAACCCACTGAAAGAGAACCCTGGGCCCGAGCCCTTCCCTGGAAAAACAAGCGTTTCGCTCGAGACATCCTCAAACATGATCGACCCACGAACCCGGAAAGGAATATCCGCCGACCCTGTCGGCGTGTGCGAGGGGCTTGGCTGTTCGAGTCGTCGTCTCCGTCGGTCGTCGCCTCCGTCGTCCCCTTTCCCTGCAGCTTCCTTCTCAAGCTCTTGAGCGAATGAAAAATCTAGCAGTGTCGTAATCGAGTCGAAGGGAAGCCCCTTCCCTTTGATCCCTTCCCCAGGGGGGGGGGTCCCGGGGGGGGTCCCGGGGGGGGTCCTGGGAGGGGTGGGGGGGGTGGGGGGGCAGATTAGTTTTTCCTCGGGCGATCTAAAAACCTCGAAAACACTCCAAATGAGGTCCGAATGCCCAAGATGGCCCCCAAGATGGCCCAAGAGGGCCCCGAGTCGCCCAAAGATCGGCCGAAAACGCCCAAGATAGCCCCAAGACCGTCCAAGAAGCCTCCAAGACGTCCCAGGCCCCCTCCAAGAGACCCCCAGGAAGCCCCAAGAGGCCCCCACGAGGCTTCCAAGCGGCCCCTAAGAGCTTCCCAAGAGGCCCACAAACTACCCCCAAGAGGCCCCCAAGAGCGCTCGTCGTCGTCGTCGTCGTCGCCATTCAGGGTCGGCGGCACCGGCCGTAAGGCCTTCGCAATAGAACTGTAACACATGGCAGCGCTTTCAAAGACACCTGATTGGGTGACGGGCAAATGCAATGCTGAGTGTATCGATCTTGATGTACCCTGCCGATGGCTTTGCTGTGCTGCACCGTGCTGAATTGCGATGTGCCATGCCGCGAATGTGCTCTATAGCGTCATGGATGCAGTCCTCCTTTGCATCCGAGTCCTGACCGAACTGATCTGGATCTTAGGCTCGAGCTGCCTGCACACATAGTAGCTGCCCCAGAGCTGATTGACAGGGGAGCATGCCAGGACGACGCGCCGCGAAACGTCCCAAGGGATGCGCCAGGCGACGTGCCAGGGGACATGCCAGGGGGACGCACCGCGGGACGTGCCAAGGGGACGCGCTACGGAACGTGCCAATGGATGTGCCACGGGATGTGCCAGGGGACGCGCCACGCGACGTGCCAGGGAGACTCGCCAAGGGACGCGCCACGGAACGTGGAAAGGAACGTGCCAAGTTGCAATGCTGAGTGTATCGATATTGATGTACCGGGCCGAAATATGTGCTGTGCTGCGCCGTGCTGAATTGCGATGCGCCATGCCGCGATTGTGCTCTGTAGCCTCGTGGATCGAGTCCTCCTTTGCATCCGAGTCCTGACCGAACTGATCTGGATCTTAAGCTCGAGCTGCCTGAACACAGAGTAGCTGCCCCAGAGCTAATTGACAGGGGGACGTGCCAAGAGGACGCGCCGCGGAACGTCTCAAGGGACGCGCCAAGCGACGTGCCAAGGGACGTGCCATGGGGACGCACCGCGGGACGTACCAAGGGGACGCGCTACGGAACGTGCTGGGGACAAGCGTTTCGCTTGAGACATCCTGTCAAAATCCAAGGAAATCCTGGCGAAACAAACGAATTAGTCGAGACATTCTCAAAATTCCTGCGCGCGGGACGCGGCACGCGCGAGACATCCTCGGAATTCCTGCGAGCGGGACGTGAAAACAAGCATTTTGCCTGAGACATCCTCTGAATTCTGGCCCCCCACGAGGCCCCCGCTTTTGCAAAACCAGTGTTTCGCTCGAGACATCCTCAACAAATTATGAAAAAAATGCAAAACCAGCGTTTCGCTCGAAACATCCATCCTCAACCAATTATGAAAACATTATCGACCCACGAACCCGGAAAGGAATATAGAAATGTAAGACATGGCAACGTTTCACTGACACCTGATTGGGCGACGGGCAAATGCAATGCTTAGTGTATCGATCTTGATGTACCGTGCCGAAATATGTGCTGTGCTGGCCGTGCTGAATTGCGATGCGCCATGCCGCGATTGTGCTCTGTAGCCTCGTGGATCGAGTCCTCCTTTGCATCCGAGTCCTGACCGAACTGATCTGGATCTTAAGCTCGAGCTGACTGAGCACGTAACTAGTAGCGCCCCAGGAGCTGATTGAGGGCGACGCATGCCAGGAGGACGCGCCGCGGGAACGTCCCAAGGGAGCGCCAGGCCGACGTGCAGGGGAGTGCCAAGGGGACGCACCGCGGGACGTGCCGTGGGGACGCGCTACGGAACGTGCCAATGGACGTGCCACGGGACGTGGCAGGGGACGCGTCGCGCGACGTGCCAGGGGGTCTCGCCACAGGACGCGCCACGGAACGTGCCAAGGAACGTGCCAGGTTACAACGCTGAGTGAGTGTATCGATCTTGATGTACCGTGCCGAGGGCTGTGCTGTGCTGCGCCATGCTGAACTACGATGTGCCATGCCGCGATTGTGCTCTGTAGTGTTGTAGATCGAGTCCTCCGTTGCATCCGAGTCCTGACCGAACTGATCTGGATCTTAAGCTCGAGCTGCCCGAGCACATAGTCCACATAGTAGCTGCCCCAGAGCTAATTGACAAGGAAACATGCCAGGACGACGCGCCGCGGAACGTTCCAAGGGACGCGCCAGGCGACGTGCCAGGGGACGTGCCACGGGGACGCACCGCGGGACGTGCCAAGGGGACGCGCTACAGAACGTGCTGGGGACAAACGTCGTCTTGGTGGCCTGGACACGTAACATGATCGACCCACGAACCCGGAAAGGAATATAGAAATGAAAGACATGGCAACGTTTCAAAGACACCTGATTGGGCGACGGGCAAATGCAATGCTTAGTGTATCGACCTTGATGTACCGTGCCGAGGGCTGTGCTGTGCTGTGCCGTGCTGAATTGCGATGTGCCATGCCACGAGTGTGCTCTATAGCATTGTGGATCGAGTCCTCCTTTGCATCCGAGTCCTGACCGAACTGATCTGGATCTTAAGCTCGAGCTGCCTAAGCACATAACTAGTAGCTGCCCCAGAGTTGATTGACAAGGGAACATGCTAGGAGGACGCGCCGCAGAACGTCCCAAGGGACGCGCCAGGCGACGTGCCAGGGGACGTGCCATGGGGACGCACCGCGGGAATGCCAAGGGGACGCGCTACGGAATGTGCCAATGGACGTGCCACGGGACGTGCCAAGAGACGCACCAAGCGAGGTGCCAGGGGACGTGCCACGGGGACGCACCGCGGGACGTGCCAAGGGGACGCGCCACGGAACGTGCCACTGGACGTGCCACGGGACATGCCAGGGGACGCGCCGCGCGACGTGCCAGGGGGACTCGCCACAGGACGCGCCCCTGAACGTGCCAAAGAACGTGCCAAGTTGCAATGCTGAGTGAGTGTATCGATCTTGATGTACCGTGCCGCGGGCTGTGCTGTGCTGCGCCGTGCTGAACTGCGATGTGCCACGTGACGATTGTGCTCTACAGCGTTGTGGATCGAGTCCTGCTTTGCATCCGAGTCGTCGTCGTCGTCGTCGCGCTGTCCTCGATCACTCGATCGTGAAAGCGTGGGCTCTACAGACCCCCAAGAAACCCTCCAAGAGAACCCCGAGACACCCCACGCAAGGCTCTAAGATGAGACTTTGTCGTCGTCGTCGCCGCCGCCGCCACCGCGACGTCGTCGGATCGTGAAAGCGTGGGCTCTACAGACCCCCAAGAGACCCTCCAAGAGAACCCCAAGACACCGCTCCACGCAAGGCTCTAAGATGAGACTTTGTCGTCGTCGTCGCCGCCGCCGCCGCCACCGCGACGTCGTCGTCGTGGGCTCTTCAGACCCCCAAGAGACCCTCCAAGAGACCCCCCACGCAAGGCTCTAAGATGAGACTTTGTCGTCGTCGTCGCCGCCGCCGCCCTGTCCTCGATCCCTCGATCGTGTAAGCGTGGGCTCTACAGACCCTCAAGAGACCCTCCAAGAGAACCCCAAGAGACCCCCCCACGCAAGCTCTAAGATGAGACTTTGTCGTCGTCGTCGCCGCCGCCGCCGCCACCGCGACGTCGTCGTCGTCGTCGCGCTGTCCTCGAGCCCTCGATCGTGTAGGTTGGGTCTGCAGGACCACCAGAGACCATCCCACGCGGAACCCCGGAGACCCCCCACGAGAGGCTTCTAAGATGAGACTTTGTCGTCGTCGTCGCCGCCGCCGCCACCGCGACGTCGTCGTCGTCGTCGCGCTGTCCTCGATCACTCGATCGTGAAAGCGTGGGCTCTACAGACCCCCAAGAGACCCTCCAAGAGAACCCCGAGACACCCCACGCAAGGCTCTAAGATGAGACTTTGTCGTCGTCGTCGCCGCCGCCGCCACCGCGACGTCGTCGTCGTCGTCGCGCTGTCCTCGATCACTCGATCGTGAAAGCGTGGGCTCTACAGACCCCCCAGGAGACCCTCCCAGAGAACCCCAAGACACCCCTCCACGCAAGGCTCTAAGATGAGACTTTGTCGTCGTCGTCGCCGCCGCCGCCACCGCGCGTGGGCTCTACAGACCCCCAAGAGACCCTCCAAGAGACCCCCCACGCAAGGCTCTAAGATGAGACTTTGTCGTCGTCGTCGCCGCCGCCGCCCTGTCCTCGATCCCTCGAGCGTGTAAGCGTGGGCTCTACAGACCCTCAAGAGACCCTCCAAGAGAACCCCAAGAGACCCCCCCACGCAAGGCTCTAAGATGAGACTTTGTCGTCGTCGTCGCCGCCGCCGCCGCCACCGCGTCGTCGTCGTCGTCGTCGCGCTGTCCTCGAGCCCTCGATCGTGTAAGCGTGGGCTCTGCAGACCCCCAAGAGACCCTCCCAGAGAACCCCCGGAGACCCCCCCACGAGAGGCTCTAAGATGAGACTTTGTCGTCGTCGTCGCCGCCGCCGCCACCGCGTCGTGGTCGTCATCGTCGCGCTGTCCTCGATCCCTCGATCGTGTAAGCGTGGGCTCTACAAACCGTCAAGAGACCCTCCAAGAGAACCCCAAGAGACCCCCCCACGCAAGGCTCTAAGATGAGACTTTGTCGTCGTGGTGGTCGCCGCCGCCGCCGCGGCGCCGTCGTCGTCGTGTCGAGCTGTCCTCCGATCCCTCGATGTGTAAGCTTGGGCTTCTACAGACCTCCAGTCAGGACCCTCAAGGAGAACCCCAAGAGTCCCCCACGAAAGCCCACAGAGTGAGTCTTTGTCGTCGTGGTGGACGCCGCCGCCACCGCGACGTCGTCGTCGTCGCGCTGTCCTCGACCCGTCGATCATGTAAGCGTGGACTCTACAAACCGTCCAAGAGAACCCCAAGAGACGTCGTCGTCGTCGTCGTCGTCGTCGTCGTCGCCGCTCCCAGAGCCTTCGGGGCCTCTCCTTGGCCCTCCTACGGAAAATCCTGCAAAACCTAGCGAATAAGTCGAGACATCCTCGAAATTCCTGCGCGCTGGACGCGGCACGCGCGAGACATCCTCGGAATTCCTGCGCGCGAGTCTTCCTTTGCATCCAAGTCCTGACCGAACAGATCTGGATCTGAAGCTCGAGCTTCCTGAACACATAGTAGCTGCCCCAGAGCTAATTGACAGGGGGACATGCCAGGAGGACGCGCCGCGAAACGTCCCCAGGGACGCGCCAGGCGACGTGCCAAGGGACGTGCCATGGGGTCGCACCGTAGGCCGAGCCAAGGGGACGCGCTACGGGACATCCTCAAAATTCCTGCGCGCGGGACGTGGCACGCGCGAGACATCTTCCGAATTCCTGCGAGCGGGACGTGAAAACACGCATTTCGCCTGAGACATCCTCTGAATTCTGGCCCCCCACGAGGCCCCCGCTCGAGACATCCCCAAGTTTGCAGAAACCAGCGTTTCGCTCGAGACATCCTCAACCAATTATGAAAAACAAGCGTTTCGCTCGAGACATCCGGTCAAAATTCTAAGAAATCCTGACAAAACAAACGAATTAGTCGAGACATCCTCGAAATTCCTGCGCGCGGGACGCGGCCCGCGCGAGACATCCTTGGAATTCCCGCGAGCGGGACACGAAAACAAGCATTTCGCCTGAGACATACTCTGAATTCTGGCCCCCCGCTCGAGACATCTCCAAATTTTGCGGAAACCAGCGTTTCGCTCGAGACATCCTCCACAAACTATGTAAAATAAGCGTTTCGCTCGAGACATCCTGCCAAAGTTCTAAGAAATCCTGACAAAACAAGCGAATTAGTCGAGACATCCTCGAAATTTCTGCGCGCGGGACGCGGCACGCGCGAGACATCCTCGGAATTCCTGCGCGCGGGGCGCTTTTCCGAGTCGCGGTCGGGGCTCCAGACCCCGTTATTTTTCGAGGATTTTGCGAAAAACGCTCCGCACCCTCTTTTACGAGGGAAAGCGGGGGTCTGCGGACCCCGTTATTTATCGAGGATCCGAGATGGGGGGCGAACTTTCCTCGAGCGGGCACGCACAAAACGCACTTTTTCTAAAAAAATCAGCACTTTACCTCGTTATTTATCGCAAATAATTTCGCCGGCGCTTGACCCGTCAGATCCGGGGGTAAACGGCTACATGATCGACCCACGAACCCGGAAAGGAATATAGAAATGTAATGCATTGCAACATTTCAAAGACACCTGATTGGGCGACGGGCACATGCAATGCTGAATGTATCGATGATGATGTACTGTGCCGAGGGCTGTGCTGTGCTACGCCGTGCTGAACTGCGATGTGCCATGCCGCGAGTGTGCTCTATATAGCGTTGTGGATCGAGTCCTCCCTGGCATCCGAGTCCTCACCGAACTGATCTGGAGCGTAAGCTCGAGCTGCCTGAGCAGATGGTAGCTGCCCCAGAACTAATCGACAGAGGGAACATGCCAGGAGGGCGCGCCGCGGAACGTCCCAAGGGACGCGCCAGGCGACGTGCCAGGGGACGTGCCATGGGCACGCACCGCGGGACGTGCCAAGGGGACGCGCTACGCCACGGAACGCGCCAAGGAACGTGCCAAAGTGCATAGTTGAGTGTATCGATATTGATGTACCGTGCCGACGGCTGTGCTGTGCTACGCCGTGCTGAACTGCGATGTGCCATGCCGCGATTGTGCTCTATATATAGCGTTGTGGATCGAGTCCTCCCTGGCATCCGAGTCCTCACCGATCTGATCTGGATCGTAAGCTCGAGCTGCCTGAGCAGATGGTAGCTGCCCCAGAACTAATCGACAGAGGGAACATGCCAAGAGGACGCGCCGCGGAACGTCCCAAGGGACGCGCCAGGGGACGTGCCAGGGGACGTGCCATGGGCACGCACCGCGGGACGTGCCAAGGGGACGCGCTACGGAACGTGGCAATGGACGTGCCGAGGGACGTGCCAGGGGGACTCGCCACGGGACGTTCCGCGGAACGTGCCAGGCAACATGTCAGGCTGCAATGCTAAGGGTATCGATATTGATGTACCCTGCCGAGGGCTGTGCTGTGCCTGGGCGACCTGGACACGTGAAAACACCCGTTTCGCTCAAGACGTTGTCAGCACATCCTCATGCTAGACATCCGCCTGGGCAACCTGGACACGTGCAAACAAGCGTCTCGCTCGAGACATCCTCAACAAATGCTCATGCTAGACATCCGCCTGGGCGACCTGGACACGTGAAAACAAGCCTCTGGTTCGAGACATCCTCAACAAATCCTCATGCTAGACATCTGTCTGGGCCACCTGGAGGCGTGAAACCAAGCGTCTCGCTCGAGACATCCTCAAGACCTGGGCACGTGAAAACAAGCATTTTACTTCAGAGATCCTCTGAATTCTGGTCCCCAGGAGAAGACAATCTATCACACAAAACAAGCGTTTCGCTCGAGACATCCTCAACAAATTCTGAAAAACATGTCGGGAAGAAGGCGCAGCTCGAATGCAGGACTTGACACGTGTCTTCCTCCTCCTCCTCCTCCTCTTCTGCGTCCTCCTCCTCCTCCCATACATCTAACAGAACTCGCCTGAACGCACGTGTTGGAGCTGGCGTCGCAGGTATCGTGTGTACCCGAGTAAACAGATGTCCCACAAGCGCAAGGCACGGTCGTCGCTGCTGCCGTACCGTCGGTAGTGCTGCATGCTGCCTCGGGCGATCCCAAGGCCCTCTCGGACCGTCTTGGAGCTCTTTGGGGGCCCTGAGGGAACTCTTTGGGGGCCGTGTGGACCTGGGAAGCCTAATCTATAGGCACATACGTAAGAACACACGGATTCGCTGGGGGCCTGGATTACGCTGGATCGTCGTCGTCGTCGCCGCCGCCGCCACCGCGACGTCGTCGTCGTCGCGCTGTCCTCGATCCCTCGATCGTGTAAGCGTGGGCTCTACAGACCCCCAAGAGACCCTCCAAGAGAACCCCCGGAGACCCCCCCACGCAAGGCTCTAAGATGAGACTTTGTCGTCGTCGTCGCCGCCGCCGCCACCGCGACGTCGTCGTCGTCGTCGTCGCTGTCCTCGATCACTCGATCGTGAAAGCGTGGGCTCTACAGACCCCCAAGAAACCCTCCAAGAGAACCCCGAGACACCCCACGCAAGGCTCTAAGATGAGACTTTGTCGTCGTCGTCGCCGCCGCCGCCACCGCGACGTCGTCGGATCGTGAAAGCGTGGGCTCTACAGACCCCCAAGAGACCCTCCAAGAGAACCCCAAGACACCGCTCCACGCAAGGCTCTAAGATGAGACTTTGTCGTCGTCGTCGCCGCCGCCGCCACCGCGACGTCGTCGTCGTGGGCTCTACAGACCCCCAAGAGACCCTCCAAGAGACCCCCCACGCAAGGCTCTAAGATGAGACTTTGTCGTCGTCGTCGCCGCCGCCGCCCTGTCCTCGATCCCTCGATCGTGTAAGCGTGGGCTCTACAGACCCTCAAGAGACCCTCCAAGAGAACCCCAAGAGACCCCCCCACGCAAGGCTCTAAGATGAGACTTTGTCGTCGTCGTCGCCGCCGCCGCCGCCACCGCGACGTCGTCGTCGTCGTCGCGCTGTCCTCGAGCCCTCGATCGTGTAAGCGTGGGCTCTGCAGACCCCCAAGAGACCCTCCCAGAGAACCCTCGGAGACCCCCCCACGAGAGGCTCTAAGATGAGACTTTGTCGTCGTCGTCGTCGCCGCCGCCACCGCGACGTCGTCGTCGTCGTCGCGCTGTCCTCGATCACTCGATCGTGAAAGCGTGGGCTCTACAGACCCCCAAGAGACCCTCCAAGAGAACCCCGAGACACCCCACGCAAGGCTCTAAGATGAGACTTTGTCGTCGTCGTCGCCGCCGCCGCCACCGCGACGTCGTCGTCGTCGTCGCGCTGTCCTCGATCACTCGATCGTGAAAGCGTGGGCTCTACAGACCCCCCAGGAGACCCTCCCAGAGAACCCCAAGACACCGCTCCACGCAAGGCTCTAAGATGAGACTTTGTCGTCGTCGTCGCCGCCGCCGCCACCGCGCGTGGGCTCTACAGACCCCCAAGAGACCCTCCAAGAGACCCCCCACGCAAGGCTCTAAGATGAGACTTTGTCGTCGTCGTCGCCGCCGCCGCCCTGTCCTCGATCCCTCGATCGTGTAAGCGTGGGCTCTACAGACCCTCAAGAGACCCTCCAAGAGAACCCCAAGAGACCCCCCCACGCAAGGCTCTAAGATGAGACTTTGTCGTCGTCATCGCCGCCGCCGCCGCCACCGCGACGTCGTCGTCGTCGTCGCGCTGTCCTCGAGCCCTCGATCGTGTAAGCGTGGGCTCTGCAGACCCCCAAGAGACCCTCCCAGAGAACCCCCGGAGACCCCCCCACGAGAGGCTCTAAGATGAGACTTTGTCGTCGTCGTCGCCGCCGCCGCCACCGCGACGTGGTCGTCATCGTCGCGCTGTCCTCGATCCTCGATCGTGTAAGCGTGGGCTCTACAAACCGTCAAGAGACCCTCCAAGAGAACCCCAAGAGACCCCCCCACGCAAGGCTCTAAGATGAGACTTTGTCGTCGTCGTCGTCGCCGCCGCCGCCACCGCGACGTCGTCGTCGTCGTCGCGCTGTCCTCGATCCCTCGATCGTGTAAGCGTGGGCTCTACAGACCCTCCAGAGACCCTCCAAGAGAACCCCAAGAGACCCCCCCACGCAAGGCTCTAAGATGAGACTTTGTCGTCGTGGTGGACGCCGCCGCCACCGCGACGTCGTCGTCGTCGCGCTGTCCTCGACCCGTCGATCATGTAAGCGTGGACTCTACAAACCGTCCAAGAGAACCCCAAGAGACGTCGTCGTCGTCGTCGTCGTCGTCGTCGTCGTCGCCGCTCCCAGAGCCTTCGGGGCCTCTCCTTGGCCCTCCTACGGAAAATCCTGCAAAACCTAGCGAATTAGTCGAGACATCCTCGAAATTCCTGCGCGCTGGACGCGGCACGCGCGAGACATCCTCGGAATTCCTGCGCGCGAGTCTTCCTTTGCATCCAAGTCCTGACCGAACTGATCTGGATCTGAAGCTCGAGCTTCCTGAACACATAGTAGCTGCCCCAGAGCTAATTGACAGGGGGACATGCCAGGAGGACGCGCCGCGAAACGTCCCCAGGGACGCGCCAGGCGACGTGCCAAGGGACGTGCCATGGGGTCGCACCGTAGGCCGTGCCAAGGGGACGCGCTACGGGACATCCTCAAAATTCCTGCGCGCGGGACGTGGCACGCGCGAGACATCTTCCGAATTCCTGCGAGCGGGACGTGAAAACAAGCATTTCGCCTGAGACATCCTCTGAATTCTGGCCCCCCACGAGGCCCCCGCTCGAGACATCCCCAAGTTTGCAGAAACCAGCGTTTCGCTCGAGACATCCTCAACAAATTATGAAAAACAAGCGTTTCGCTCGAGACATCCGGTCAAAATTCTAAGAAATCCTGACAAAACAAACGAATTAGTCGAGACATCCTCGAAATTCCTGCGCGCGGGACGCGGCCCGCGCGAGACATCCTTGGAATTCCCGCGAGCGGGACACGAAAACAAGCATTTCGCCTGAGACATCCTCTGAATTCTGGCCCCCCGCTCGAGACATCTCCAAATTTTGCGGAAACCAGCGTTTCGCTCGAGACATCCTCCACAAACTATGTAAAATAAGCGTTTCGCTCGAGACATCCTGCCAAAGTTCTAAGAAATCCTGACAAAACAAGCGAATTAGTCGAGACATCCTCGAAATTCCTGCGCGCGGGACGCGGCACGCGCGAGACATCCTCGGAATTCCTGCGCGCGGGGCGCTTTTCCGAGTCGCGGTCGGGGCTCCAGACCCCGTTATTTTTCGAGGATTCTGCGAAAAACGCTCCGCACCCTCTTTTTTACGAGGGAAAGCGGGGGTCTGCGGACCCCGTTATTTATCGAGGATCCGAGATGGGGGGCGAACTTTCCTCGAGCGGGCACGCACAAAACGCACTTTTTCTTAAACATGATGGACCCACGAACCCGGAAAGGGATATAGACATGTGCAGCATGGTCACGTTTTCACGATATCCAACTGGGCGACACCTCACGAAACATCCCACGAGACACCCCGCGAAACATCCCAGGAGACACCTCACGAAACAACCCACGAGACACCTCACGAAACATTCCACGAGACACCCCGTGAAACATTCCACGAGACACCCCACGAACAGGCAACCACTCAACCAGACACCCCACGAAACATTCCACGGGTGTGCGACTGGGTGTGGTCGTGCTGGGGTGTGGTCGTGCTGGAGTATGGTCGTGTTGGGGTGTGGTCGTGCTGGGGTGTGGTCGTGCTGGGGGGTGGTCGTGCTGGGGGGTGGTCGTGCTAGGGGGGTGGTCGTGCTGAGGGGTGGTCGTGCTGGGGCGTGGTCGTGCTGGGGCGTGGTCGTGCTGGGGCGTGGTCGTGCTGGGGTGTGGTCGTGCTGGGGTGTGGTCGTGCTGGGGTGTGGTCGTGCTGGGGTGGGGTCCTGCTGGGGTGTGGTCGTGCTGGGGTGTGGTCGTGCTGGGGTGGGGTCGTGCTTGGGTGGGGTCGTGCTGGGGTGTGGTCGTTCTGGGGTGTGATCGTGCTGGGGTGTGGTCGTGCTCGGGTGGGGTCGTGCTGGGGTGGGGTCGTGCTGGGGCGTGGTCGTGCTGGGGTGTGGTCGTGCTGGGGTGGGGTCGTGCTGGGGTGTGGTCGTGCTGGGGTGGTCCGCACCCTGTGATTCATCGATCGGGTCGTGCTGGGGTGTGGTCGTGGTGGGGTGTGATCGTGGTGGGGTGTGGTCGTGCTGGGGTGTGGTCGTGCTGGGGTGTGGTCGTGCTGGGGGGTGGTCGTGCTGTGGTGGGGTCGTGCTGGGGTGTGGGTCGTGCTGGGGTGTGGTCGTGCTGGGGTGTGGTCGTGCTGGGGTGTGGTCGTGCTGGGTGGGGTCGTGCTGGGGTGGGGTCGTGCTGGGGTGTGGTCGTGCTGGGGTGGTCGTGCGTGGGGTGTGGTCGTGCTGGTCGTGCTGGGGTGTGGTCGTGCTGGGGTGTCGTGTGGGGTGTGGTCGTGCTGGGGTGGTCGTGCTGGGGCGTGGTCGTGCTGGGGGTGGTCGTGCTGTGGTGGGGTCGTGTGGTCGTGCTGGGGTGTGGTCGTGCGTGCTGGGGTGGGGTCCTGCTGGGGTGTGGTCGTGCTGGGGTGTGGTCGTGGCTGGGGTGGGGTCGTGCTGGGGTGGGGTCGTGCTGGGGTGTGGTCGTGGGGTGTGATCGTGCTGGGGTGTGGTCGTGCTTGGGGTCGTGCTGGGGGGGGGTCGTGCTGGGGTGTGGTCGTGCTGGGGTGTGGTCGGTGGGGTGTGGTCGTGCTGGGGGGTGGTCGTGCTGGGGGGTGGTCGTGCTGGGGCGTGTCGTGCTGGGGTGTGGTCGTGCTGGGGCGTGGTCGTGCTGGGGCGTGGTCGTGCTGGGGTGTGGTCGTGCTGGGGTGTGGTCGTGCTGAGGTGTCCCGCACCCTGTGATTTATCGATCGGGATTTCAAAAACAAGCGTTTCGCCTGAGACATCCTCAAATTTTAATCCGCCGGCCTCCTTCGACCTCGATATTTATCAGGGAAAAAATCCGCCGGCCTCCTTCAAGTTGGCACCGGGGGACAGGTTTACCAACTAAAAGAGAACCCTGGGCCGGCGCCCTTTCCGGGAAAATCAGCACTTTACCTCGTTATTTATCGCAAATAATTTCGCCGGCGCTTGACCCGTCAGATCCGGGGGTAAACGGCTAAAAGAGAACCCTGGGCCCGCGCCCTTTCCGGGAAAAAAGGAAACAAATCCATGTTACTTTTACTTGAAGGGTCAGCGCCGGCCGCAGTAAGACCCACCCGGCCGCGCGCCAGGCCGCACAAGAACCCAACGGGCCGCACCAAAGACCAACGGGCCGCACAAAAGACCAGTCGCCTCCCCCCCCCCGGCACTCCAAGCTCTTCCCGCGCAAAGGCCCCCCCCCCTTAGCATCCAAGTTCTCCCCGTGCCGCGCGCAAGGACCCCCCCCCGGCGCTCCAAGCTTTGCCCGTCCCGCGCGCAAAAAAAAACGCACTCAAAACTCTGCCCGTCCCGCGCAAAGCCCCCTCCCCCCCCCGCACTCCAAGCTCTGCCCGTTCCGCGCGCAAGGGGGACCTCCCCCTACCGCACCCTGGCACCCCAAACTCTGCCCCCCCGTCCCGCGCGCAAGGGGGTGCTCCCCCCCCCCCCCTCCCCCGACATCCAAGCTCTACTCACCCGTCCCGCGCGCAAGGGACCCCCCCCCCTCCCCCAGAGCTCCAAGCTCTGCTCCCGCGCGCAAGGCCCGCCCCCCCCGACATTCGAAGCTCCGCCCCCCCGTCGTCCCGCGCGCAAGGGCCGCCCCCCTCCCTTGGCACTCCAAGCACTGCCCGTGCCGCGCGCAAGGGCCCCCCCCTCCCTTGGCACTCCAAGCTCTACCGTCCCGTCGTGCACGCAAGGGATGCCCGCGCGCTCCAAGCTCTGCCCACCCGTTCCGCGCGCAAGGGGCGACCCCCCCTCCCCTCGGCACTCCAAGCTCTGCCCGTCCCGCGCGCAAGGGGGGAGTGCGTGCGAGCGGGTGCGCGCGTGCATGCGCGCGTACTCATCCAGAGGAGGGAGGGGGGAATGCGTTTGGACTGCGTGTTCGTGCGTGTTGGTGCATGCGTTTGTGCCTGTGTGCGTGCGCGGGTGCGTATGTGTTTGCGCGCGACCTCGTCCAGAAAAAACCATCGAACAACGGAGGGAGGGGGAGGTTCCCGGTGAGCGGCGTTCGGCTTTGCACGAGCGTTTCCACTTCCCTGATCCCTCCACCTTCTTCTTCTTCTTCTTCTTCTTCTTCTTCCCTCCACCTCCCTCCTCCCTCATCAGTCCTCCGTCCTCCCTCCTCCTCCTTCCTCCCTCTGGGGCTCTTTGAGGCCCCCTTGGAGTCATCTTGGGCCATGTTGGACGCTCCAGTTGGTCCCCGCCCCCCCCGTCCGTGTCCAGGTGGAGGGGGTAGGGGGAGGGGTAAGCCTCTCCCCCGAAAAGGAGCAAGAGGGAAAGATGGAAAAAGAAAGCTCTAGACCACTCACGCCCAGAGGGATGGTGGGATTCCGCTGGCAAGTTTAGGCGAGGGAGGTGATGATATCCAGCTGCCTGCGGCAAGTCTCGCCACTGTTACATTGATTCGTGGTGTTGGAGTCCCGAGAACGGTGTTTTGGCACGCTTCAGAGTCTCTTCAAACGGTCGTCTCCGAACGAGGCAGTTCCCTCAGTGGAAATGACTCCAGGGGCCTATGAAGAGGGAGCTTGGAGGGAGGGTTTATTCCAACATCGTTGGTGAGTCTTGGGTTTACACTGGTCCTCCTCCTCCTCCTCCTCCTCCTCCTCCTCCTCATCCTCCTTATCCTCCTCCCTATCCTGCCCTCCCCCATCCTCATCGTCCTCAGGACGAGGGATCGCTGGGACTGGGAGGGGGGAGGAGGAGGAACGAGGGAGAGACGAGGGAGGCACGAGGGGGCCAGGACCAGCCAGCATCGGATCGGATCGGCACGCGCGTCGGATCGGGCCGCACCGGCACGGAGTCGGAATCGACTCGGATCGGCCGCGCCAGGATGCACAACGGCGCCCTGCAAGCATCGGGCCGCACTGAGCTGTCGGAAATTCGGAATCCAACCGGATCGGGTTGGGCGGAATGGATATCGACTCGGCTCGGTCGGATCGGGAAAGGCCTTGGGGGGTCACCAACTCCTCTGGAGGATCGAGGCTCAAATATAAAGAGCTCGAAGAGGTTGTGGACGGCTGGGGGGGCTTTAAGGGGAGGCTCTGCAAGGCCCCGGAGGCCCCGGAGGCCCCGGGTCCTCGAGGAAGAGCCGCTTCCTCCAGGGAGTGGCGACCCCCCCAGTGGCAGCCCGCCTCGGCCATGGTGTGGACATTTTTTTGTTTCTTGCTGGAGACTGGAAGCGCCACGTCCAGACTCTTTGTTAGACCCCCGACGAAGATGAGACCCGTCTCGGGACAATCTTGGGCGTATTCATGAAGCCCGCACGGGTGAACAAAAACATCGTCCTCGTGGTAACCTTAGGTCGGGCCTGTCCCCCTATACGCGGATTTTGGACGAAACCGTAAACATAGTCAAAAAAACAATCAAAAATTGCCAGACATAGATTTAACAATGATACCAGAGAAAGCAAATATGTTTAAGCATATAGGGCTATGGGGTTAAAGGGCTATAGGGCTATAGAGCTATAAGGCTATAGGGCTATAGGGCTATAGGGCTAGAGGGCTAGAGAGCTATAGGGCTATAGGGCTATAGGGCTATAGGGCAATAGGGCAATATGGTTATAAGTGTATGAAGCTATGGAGTTATTAGGGCTATAGGGTTATAAAGCTATTGGGGCTATAGGGCTACAGGGCTAGAGGGCTATAGGGCTATAGGGCTATAAGGCTATAAGGCTATAAGGCTCTAGGGTGATAAGGCTATAGGGCTACCGGGCGGGCACCTGGGCACCCCCGGGCACGCCCGGGCACCCGGGCACCCGGGCACCCGGGCACCCCCGGGCACCCGGGCACCCAGGCGTGCCGCGAAAATCGGCGGCAAACCTAACCTAACCATATGAATCCGCTAGGACCCCTACAGAGGCAAACTCTGATGGGGGAATATAAGGCTATGGGGCTAAAGGGCTATAGGGCTATAGGGCTATAAGGCTATAGGGCTATGGGGCTATAGGGCTAGAGGGCTAGAGAGCTATAGGGCTATAGGGCTATAGGGCAATACGGTTATAAGGGTATAAAGCTATGGAGGGTTATAAAGCTATTGGGGCTATGGGGCTACAGGGCTAGAGGGCTATAGGGCTATAGGGCTATAAGGCTATAACGCTCTAGGGTTATAAGGCTATAGGGCTACCGGGCAGGCACCCAGGCACCCCCGGGCACGCCCGGGCACCCGGGCACCCGGGCACCCCCGGGCACCCGGGCACCCGGGCGTGCCGCGAGAAT
>CAUYUJ010003622.1:65000-77474 GCA_963575745.1 Prorocentrum cordatum
GACATGTGGCCCGAGCACCATGTGCCGCGGGGAGCCAACTCATGTTCCGACGCTCGCTGCCTGGGGGAATGACCCAGGAGGCCCACAGAAGCTCGCGGGGTACCTCAGGACCCTGGAAGATCGACGAAGAATGCGGCCGAAAATTTCTACTAGCAAGATTTCGGATCGGACTTGTCTACTGCCTGAAACGTGCTGTGGGAGGCTGCCCTTGCGAGGTTACGGGGGGCCGCGCGGAGGTCGCCCTCGCATCTCCGCTGTCCCCGCGGCCCGTCCACTGCTGGCATGATTGCGGTCGATGCTGTAATTTGGTGTTCGACAACAACCGGGACACAGTCAACCCGTATAATGAGGACGCGCGGTGAGGATGCAGGGCCTTGGAGGGCCATGTAACCTTTTTTCGAACGAGGTTGGCCAGCGAAAGTCGCTAAGGATGGGCCGAAGGGGGCAAGGATGCAAGGGAAGCCTTGGAAAACGTCTCACCCTTACTGTGCGGGTTGACTGTGGCAGATGGGGACATCCGCTGCACCTCAGTAGGGCTGTCCCAATCGCGCGGTACACGGCCAAACCAGCACAACGAGACACGTGGAATCTCTGGATCTTTGTTCCGAATGTATGCTGGTCGGTTGGCTTGCTCCCTCTGGTGGATTGACTGGTGATACCGCCGATGTTTCAGTAATGCTCGTATGGCTTGCTTGCGACGGCACGCGACAGGTAACCCAGACAAATCGCTGCTGCCTAGGTCGGTGGGGGCACGCGAAACAAAAATAATATTGTACCACCGGTCGCGAACACGACATGACAAGACAAGACGCAAGTCATGTCGAAAGCAACGTTCGCTGCGGCGTTGTACTGGTGGACCGCGCGCTTGTTAGAAGCAGGATGCACCTGAATACGCGTGTCCCGCTCATTCCCGAGCTCGGGAAGACGCTTGGTCAACGCACATGTGTCATGCAGGGTGGAATCGATGCGACGACTGGTTTTCGGTTCCAAGACTACATTATCAATGGTCACTGCCATGTGTCGCGCGGCACTGCCGTGCATCCTTGAGAGTATCGATTAAGATCTTCACTGCGGCTGCCGTGCCGTGGCGCCACCGTGGCAGGCAAATGTCGGCAGGGCGGCTGCCAGGGTCGTCCGCCTGGGGCGCGCCCTGCTGGCCCCCGGGGGTGGCCTCCCCGGCGGGGGGGCGGGGGTAGCAGCCCCAGGCGTGCCAACTCCGCCCCGGCGTGGCCGGCGGCGGGGGCGTCGAAATAGGCCTGGTTGCACAGGGCGCTGTGGCGTTTGGTCCAGTCGCCGCGGAAATCCCGCGCCCACAGCGCCCTGCGGGACTCGCGCGGACAAGCTCGCAACGAAATTGATGGAGGAGGCGAGCACGCAAGAGGACAAGTGTGAGGGAAAGGGAGGGGGAAGAGGAGGAGGAAAACGAGGAAAAAAAGAGGAGGAGGAGGACGAGGAGGGGGAGGAGGAAGAAAATGACGAGGAGGAGAAGGCAGAGGAGGAGAAGGAGGAGGAGGAAGGGAGGGAGGAAGGGAGGGAGGGAATAATGGAGGGAGGGACGGAAGGAGGAAGGAAGAGGAGGAGGAGGAGGAGGAGGAGGAGGAGGAGGAGGAGGAGAAGGAAGAGGAGGAGCAAGAGGAGAAGGAATTATTGTTTTTCCCTCGCCGCAGGTGCACACCTCCGCCTATTGCTACGCGACTCCGTGGTGGCGGGTGACCCGCGGGCGGGGACGCGCCCAGTTGGAGGGAAGGGAAGCAGACAGAAGGGACGCATACTAAACAAAGAAGAGGAGGAGGACGAGGAGGAGGAGGAGGACGAGGAGGACGAGGAGGACAAGGAGAAGGAGGAGCATGCCAAGAGGGAAAGGTGTGTGTGTGTGTGTGTGCGGGGGAAAAAGAATTCCCAAAGGTCTTCGAAGGTTTCCCGGGGTCCCTGGAGACCTCCCGGGGCCAACAGATAGCCAACAGCGCCCACGCACCTCGCTTATCCTCCTCCACTCCTCACTCTTCCCACACCCCCTCCCCAAGAATTTGGGCACGAACAAATGCTGATACCGCTACTACACGGCTCTCCCCTGGCGCGCGTTCTAACCAAGACTTCGAAGCGAATCCAGCCGTGGCGACGGGGGAACCGTAGCGGATTTGCCTCCTCTAAGAGAGATCGCGCACTTTCTTTTGGATGGGCGAGGGCGACGGCGACGACGACGAAGGCGGCCAGAGCGCCCCGCCGCAAGTGCAGTTGGCACATCGGGCGCGAGACGGACACCGCCAAACAGACCTGGAACACGGCACAGAGCCGTTGCTGCGTGTGGGAACGGCTGCACAGACGCGAGCGTCGCTCGGCGGCGCGAAGGGAGGGAAAGAGCACCAGACTCTCCGGATCACGGGCCCCGCTGGCAACGCTTCGGTCGCCCGCAGGTTGGATCTTCCAGCTGGCAGGAGGAGGAGGGGGAGCAGGAGGAGGAGGAGGAGGAGGAGGAGCAGGAGGAGGAGGGGGAGGAGCAGTTCCATCCCGTTCCTTCCCATTCGAGCAAAACTTCGGTTTCGCACCACCTCTGCTGCTCTGGGCCAAGACTGTTTAGCCTGAGATCTCCACTTTGGGGGGGCCCACACTTCTGAAGAAACTCCCAGAAACGGTGGATCGGTGCCCCGCCGAAGCGCGGGGACACCCCACACGGGGCGGGCCTTGGATCCTAAAGGGTGGACCGACGGGGAGGTGGCCAGCAACCCCAGGATGGAGGGACGCAACGGCCACTCCCCCATCCTCGGGCACGCAACAGCCCCCTACCAGTCCCCCAACCGACACTAACTACTTCTCAATCTTGATCAGCCTAACTAGCTTGCCTCTCGGGGCCCCGCCTGGCTTATTGTTAAAGCCAACAGCCCTAAGAAGCTGATAAATTACCTGCTCGACTGTTGCTACTTTTCCTACTCCCTTTAGCTCGAATTCTAGCGGCGACCTGATCACCCGTCCCGCCGCGACTGCCTTCTCGTCGAGCTCTGCGGCCTGGTCCTCGATGGTCCTCCAGTAGGTCTCCTGCTCCTCGAGCAGGTTCGGTCCCTGGGCGCGTGGGTCGGGCAGCATGATAGAGCCGACTACCTTGACCGTGATCCTCGAGATGGCCGAGTCCTGGGTGTTGCTTGTGCTGCACTCCTTGACCCAGGTCGACGCCGTGGACATGTCGCTCTTCCTCATCATCAGGAGCAGCCGATTGGGCACATCCGATAGGTTCTTGACCGAGTCCTGAGCACCGCCCTGCTTCTCGAGCCAGACGTTGAAAGCGCTCAGAAGAGCGGCAAAACTCTGCAACTCTGGAGGGCCGAGACCGTGCGCGCCCGCCTTGCCCTCCGTCTTCTTCTGGCACTCGGTGTACGTACTCTTGAGGATCGCCACAATCTCCGCGTCGCTGGGCCCGTACACCGCGAGGCCCGCCCCGAACTCGAGCGTGCGGACTCTGGACTCGAGCTGTCGAAGTAGCCTGGCGTTGGCGTGCGACTCCTCTCCCTTGCCCTCGCCCTTGGCCGACTTGGCCCTGACCCCCTCGGCGGGCTGTCCTTCCTCTGCTGCTCGTTTGCCCAGCGTGCTGGCCATGAGCCAATCTAGCATCCTCTCGACGATAGAATGAAATGCTCTCCTCTAGCCCAGGAACTTCGATCTCGAGCACGTGAGTGTGAAGATGCTGCTGGAGGTGCTCAGCCAAGATATGTCTACGGAGATCGCGATTGTCGCTCGCCGTGTAATCGCAGGCTGGACATTCGAATGTTCGGGGCAATGAAACTTTACCATCTGTGCGTCCCTGATCACATATACATCTGCCCTTTAGTAAACTCTGGCGCACGTGCCGCTTCGCGTAATCGGTCGACGAGAAATTCGAACCACATATCACACACTGGCTGGGCACGCAACACATTCTACCGAGTAGCTGCTTTCCGTGGGCCCCTCCTTTATTTCATCAGGCAATGCGCCGCCAACTGCTTTTTGCTGAAAAAAACTCTCTCTACATTGCTCGCCGTCGTCTCCTAATGCCGTGCATCTGTAGCCCCCCCCCCCCCCCCCCTCTCTCCACCATCTCCTGCGCGTGCTCGTGCTTGGTGAGGTTCAGGAAATAGTGCGCGCGCGATCCCTCCGACATCCAGTTGCACGCCCACCCCCCCCCCCCTCCCCCTGCCCTCGAACCGAATCTTTTCCCATCCATATATTTCCAGAAGCCTAGCGCCGTCATCGAAAAGCCCGATCGCTCGAATGTCCTCGCAGAAGTGTACACGCCAAGGATTCGCAGCCCCTTCGTTGCTCAGGTATTTCTGGAGTTCGCTGTCGTTGTCGCCCCGAGAGCACCCGAAAACAACTGCAATAAACTGGGCACGCCGTGGGGGCTCTCGAAGGCAAGCCTGAAGCCATCTGAGCCTCCTGACACGCATTTCGACTTGAGGGGTCGCCAGGCGCACTTTTGCCAGCACCTGTAGGCTGGCGGGGGCCCTCACCGAGCCGTCTTCTTGCCAGAGAGCCGTTCCTCTCAGCAAGATTCTTGCGCGCATGGCAAGAAGAGAAAGCACAGGCTGCAAAGTTTGAGCTCGCATGGGCCCGTTGCGCGCACACCAAACTTCGGCTCCACTGTAGCACGCATTGGCGACGTATCCCTTCAGCAGGTTGATATCCCAGCTGAGCGGGACGCCACTCGTCCAAAAACGACGCAGCAGGCACCAGGCTGCGCGCCCCGCCTGCAGGCGAAATTCAACTTCACCGAGTGCGAAACGCGAATGAATGTGCGGCCCCAGGTACCTCGCACCTAGTGTCGCGCGTCCGTCGAGGCACTGTTATTTTAGAAGCCTGGTCTCAAGGTACGCTGCACTGTGGCCGCAAAGAAAAAGCATGTTCTCCTGCTTAGCTACGTTCTGAGCCATTGCGACCTCACTCACTCCCCCATAATAATGCCATTATGACGCCTCCCCGCGTCGAGGATGTCCGCCATGGCGTTCGTCGGGGCGTCGAAACTGTCAGCCGCGTCGCCCACCTAGAGTTAAAAGCTGCTTGTCTCCACTTGTTGTGCCACGGACATTTGAAACTGTTGTGCTTGTAGCTGTCCACCGTGATAGTTCCCATTCCCATTTGTCGCGAGTAGGCCCCCACAAATAGTCGTACCATGACAGGGTCACCTGGTAGACACCCTTGCTGGAGCAACAATGTAGTGCTGGCCGTGTCCCCAGGAAGCGCGAGGCTCGCAAGTTGGACCCTGAACTTCATGGTTGCCCAGCCCTCCTCTCTGAAGATGTGCTCTACCTCCTGGCATAGGCTCTCGTGGTCTACGCTGTAGAAGGCATTGGTGGCGTCGCGTAGCCTCTTCACATGGGATTCGCCATTGTAATATTTTCGCCGCGAAAAGGCCTGCTGGACAACCACCGCCGCCTCCCGCCTCCGCCCAGGTAGGCACCCGTATACCCACGGTTCCACCGTCAGGGGGGGGGGGGGGGGCGCCCTCTCTTCAGTAAGCTCCTGAAGTACGCCTTCGCGACCGTGCGCACTAGCGTGATGAGCCTCTCGCCGTCTACGCCCTCCTTGCCGTTTCCCTTTCCAATTTTGCAGGCCTCGGAGCATGCCCAGGCGCGCGGCAACTTACTGCTCTCCCTGATGCCCTTGAGTAGACAGAAAATAACGAAGTACACTGGGCCCGCGGTGATCTTGCCCGTATTCTCATCTCCGGTGCCGAGCGCCGCCCCCCCCCCCCCCCCCCCCCCCCCCTCCCCCCCCCCCCCCCCCTCCACTTGTTAATCCAGTTGGGGAACATGGCAGCCCTGAGGAACTCGGCGCCGACGCTGGCCTGCGGCGCAGCCCTCCGCAAGCGGAGACACCAAACCTCGGCCTTGAACGCCTCCATGCCCTCGGCTATTGCGTCGTTGTCCACTTCTTGGTAGCTCTCAGGCAATCTGTCTAATAGGTCGATCATATGATCCGCTGAGAGAGGGAGTGCCGAAGCGCCGCCCTTGTCTCCTGGGAGTTGCAGTCGGCCCGTCCATTCCATTACCGCTCCGCTGGTCGAAAGTTGTCTGTAGTTTCTCTTCCTTGGTCCTCTGCCTCTGGCGGCGATGAGGCGGGCTAGGCGGTGCACCTCGTGGAAGTCCCTGTTGGCCCCTGCCTCATTGAACGCCGCCACTCTGTCCTCCTGAACTCTGTGCCAGTGCTGCTGCTTGTGCTTTCTGAGCCATCTGCTAGTCGTGCTGATGCGCACTGTGATAGCGAGCCGCTCGTCGCCGTCGTCCTTGGTGCACGCCCATGCGGGCTTTTCACGGAGACCCCGCCTCTGTCGTAGCAGCCTGCTGAGCTCCGCTGCGTAGTCCGTATGCGACTCTGCGCAACCCTCTTCGGCGTTGCAAGTGGCCTCCGCCCCAGCCTTCAGCGCGTCGATCAAGAGCTGATTGGCCTCAACTGCTTTGTCGTCGCCCGTCTGCGAATTGAGCCAGGCCGCCTTTTCCAAGATCGTCGCATGCACTTTGTCGATGAACTCACGTCTTCTGTGTCCACGCTGCAGTAGGGCGCTTGCCGCAGTCGGCTCAATCGTCGTTCTGGGCCTCTGCTGCACCGCTGCGAGCTGCCCTGAACTGACCAGCGCCATTACCAATGGTAGATGGCCCCATTCTCTCCCCCATCTATGTGGCTGCAGTCTCCGCATGCTCCGCCTAAAGGTCGTGCACCATCGCACTGGGGCCACGAGAGCAGCTGGCATCGCAATGTAGTCGGGCGCCTTGGCCACTCCATTGGACCCTACGAATGTATAGCCTGCATCCTTCATTGCGTTCGCAAGGCATAGCTCGTGTGCAACCAAAAGGGGCCTGAGCAGAGCGGCCGCTGGACGCCCTTCCTGTCCCAGTGCATACTCTCCTATGATTCCCTCGACCTGCGTGGCGAAGACTCGGCTCAAATCCATTGTAATGATAGGGGTCCACCCCCCAGAGAACCCGCCCAGGGTCTTGGACAGCCATCTTGTCGTGATTTCGCAACACTGCATGTATTTAACCTGTTGGGGTCTCTCTCTCGGGTACACGGTGGGAAATACAAACTGATAAATGCGAAACGGAGGCGCTGGCGTTCGACCTTACAACAGAAAACCCGCTCCTGGAGACCTCGGGGGGGCTACAGCTGCACCTCGGAGATGGCACGGTCGGAACACTTTGCTGTTGAACCATATACTGATGCCGCACGATTTGTTGGTGTGCGCTCCCGACTTCCAGCCCTCGGAGTATCCCCAGACTCCCCCTTCCTGTCGCAGATCTCGTGGGGCCCTTTCCTTCCCCTGTGTCCCGGCTAGCGTTATGACCGACTTCGCATGCAATTCGTCCAGGATGTCTTTCGTGCGGTTCTGCGTGGCGCTGTTGGGGTTGCACATGACGATGCTTACCTGCCCAAGATGCGCCACTGGGCCCCGACTCATGGCGGGCCTGCTGAGTGTGCTACCCATCTCATCTGAATTCTGAAGTGGCGCGAGCTTTCTTGAAACCTCATACGGCCACTTGGGGAAGAGCAGGAGGAGGAGGAGGAGGAGGACGAGGCGGAGCGTGCCCAGAGAGGTACGTCAGCAACCTGGATGACTAACTGCTGCTACTACTGATGCTGCTGCTGGCTCAAGGCTGATCGCTGCCACTGCCTTAAATCCAGAACACTGGCCAATGAGAGACATCTGGCGAAAGATGGGAGACAGGCGGGGGCGCCTGTGCAGCATCTCGGACAGCCTGAAGCAGTTTCTGCCGCGCGCGCGAATTCCTCTGCGCCTGCCGACTCAGCGGCATGCGGATGGCCACCGCAATGGCGTCGGGCAAAGAGGAGGCGTTGGGGAACGAGAGATGGCGCCCCTGTCGCGAGGCGCGGTTGGCGGCGATCTGACACGTACGATAGCAGGCAGCAGTGAACGCGAAGTGGTGACCGTGGAGGCCTAGGATAAGTGAGACACTGGAGGGCAAGGGGACCTTCAGAGCCCTGGAGGCCCAGAGGGGGAGCGGGGAACAAAAATATATTCAATGAGACAAGCGATCAGAGGCCCCGTGGCAGCCGAAGACGCACCCACCTCCACGCTGCAGCCTGGGACCTGCGGTCCAGCCGCCAAGCCAAAAAGGAAGGGCGATGAACGACCGCGGCTTCGGAATCTCAGCGAGAGCGGGGCGAACCGACTGCCACTGCACGAGCGAGAAAACGACTTAGCATCGGAAGTGTGCCCGAACTCTTTTCACAATGAGCGGCTCGAGGGATTGGCCGAACGCGAGTACAATATAAATCTTGGCGAATCGGCCCTGCCGCGTCGGCTTCCGCGCTACCTGCACCTATGGGGCGGATCACGGAAGGCGTTCATAGCCTCCGATCCAGCGGCTCGGACACGGGGGTTGGCTGGGAATCCCAAAGAAGCCTTTTCGAGAGAGAGGGTAATCGCCGGGGAGGACCAGAAGGGAGGAGCCAACTCTTTGGAATGCCACCATCCGAACTTCCCGTGCGCATGCGTAGAACTTCGGAAACGCGACAACACAAACTGTCAATGTGGCACGAACGTGGTGGGGGCGGACCTCATGAGCGCAGCAGCAGCAACCGAGAGGAGGGAGACGGGTTGGGGAACGTTCCATTCGGCCAATTAAAACCAGTCGCATCGCCGTAACATGGCGTGATGGACTCGAGGGGCCCTCGGGAACAGTCTGCGCTCAATCATCGGCCGCTTCCAAGAGAGAGGGGACAAGCCCACCTGATAGCTGAGTACGCCCTGGATGCGTTCATTATACAGAGCGGCAGAAACTGCATGCGAAGCTCCTCGCGAGCCCGCCGCCGACGCACGCCCAAATGCTTTGGCGATCGGAGCCAACCACTCATCCTCGAGCGTCGCCTCAAGGTCGAGGAAACAGCCTAAATACGGCGTTTTATCCACAATCTTGAATTCACGCCAACATGAATTCGCACATACAGCTGATCCTGAAGACGTCCCACTACATCTTCAGACATCGGAGCCCAGAGAGGGACGGCCACACACGTGGTGACCTGTCAGGCCAGAACTCCAAGACGCGTTGCTAGCCGAAAAGCGCGCCCAAAGTGAGGGTAGCCTCGGGAGTCCCACGTTATCGCCCCGATGCCATCCGCACATGCGCGCACTAGGCCACGCCGCGGGCGAGAGAGGTGGGGCTCGAAGTCACGGAACAATGGATTGACAGAGAAGAACAAAAACGTGCTGCTCAGCGGACATCCCTGCAATATGCCAGACTCCATCCAGGAAGCGAAGAGCACCCCATCGCCTGCCGCCGCGAAGCAGGGGCTGGAGTGGCAACAGATATCGATAGCAGCTTTGAACCCGCGGGGACGAAGGGCCGTATCAATGGTGAGATTCACCCACCCTTGGGAGACGGAAGGGGAAACCCGAGGGGAAAATCGAAGGCGAGGAGGGAAGGAGCGTGAGATGGATCGCCATACTGCTTGATGATGACTTCGCGCGCTATCGCATTTAGATCTACGATATGGTTCAAGAAGTTCCGCCCCTGAATGAGGCCGCGCTGGGACGGCGCAGCCAAACCTTGGACGGCCTTCGTCGCCGCGCGGTCTAAAACACCTGCCGCGACTGCACTGCAAGTGCTCTTGGGCCCTAGGGGTCGCGCGTCTTGGGCCTTTCTGACCAAGGCTTCGCTTGCGTCAGGGGAAGCTTAAAAAGAGCAGTTGGATCGCGGCGCAAAACTCAAACGAACCATTCTTAACATTCTTACCTGAGGGAACCCAGACCAGCGCATCGCGCGAGGAAGCCCCGCGCGGAAGCGCGATTTGGGAACAAACTGCGAGGAAGTATCCGGGGGGGGCCGCTGTCGTTGCAAACCAGGGGTAGGGGGCCCAGTTGGAGCCCCGCGACTTTCCCGGGCAACAAGTAACAGAGTGCGAGCCCAGGGGGAAGCATTTCAAGTGTAGAAAAGAACCAATGGTCACAGCAATGATGAGTTCGACAGCAAGAACAACAAGAGCAACAAGAACAACAACAGCAACAACAATAACAACAACAACAACAACAACAACAACAACAACAACAACAACAACAATAATTGTAAGACTGCTCGCCCTTATATGTTCGAGTGCCCAATAACGCGTACTTCCCAAACCCTCGATACCCGCCGTCTTCGTCTTCGATCGAACCCCTCTGGGGTGGTATACCTTTCTTCCATGCAGGCAGGGCCGCGGCAAGCGGCGGGGCGGCCGCGGACCGTCGACGACGACGACGACGACGACGACGACGACGACGACGACGACGACGTCGAAGACGACGGCGACGACGACGACGGCGACGACGAGCGAAAGGGAGAGCGAGAGAGAACGGCAGCAGGGCCACGAAGGGCACGAAGTAAGCCACGAAGGGCGACACAGGGGAAACGAAGGGAATGCGTATGGGGCCACGAAGAGCGCGAACGAGCGGGGGCCACGAAGTGCAGATAATGCGGGGCCACAGAAGGCAACGATGGGGCCACTGAGGGTAGCAACTGGGCCACGCAAGACAGTGAGAGGGACACAAATGGCGACAGCGGGGCCACGAAGGGCATGCACATGGGGCCACAACGGGCGCGATTCCTGGGCGCCTGGGTGTCGGGAGCGCGGCGCTTGGGCAAATCGCAAGAGATTCCAACGCAAGGCCATTTTTCCATAAGTTGCAAGCAAGTCTCCAGGGAGAGCGCGACTCCACAGCGCCGGGAGAGCGATTCCTGAATAACTTGTAAGGAAGTCCCCAGCGAGAGCGCGATTCCTGAATAAAATGCGAAGAAATCTCGGCGGGAGCGGGGGTCCTGGCTAAATTGTACAGAAGTTTCAAGCGGGAGCCGTTGTTGTTGTAACCCGGGGGCCAGGGGGCCAATTTGAGCAGGAAGATTTTCCCTGCCAACAGACAGGGTGGAAAAAAACAGCATGCACCGGTGAGGGGGGATCAACAATACTTATGCTTCAGAAATGCTAACTCAACAACAAGACAACGACAACGACAACAACAACAACAACAACAACAACAACAACAACAACAACAACAATTACTAGCACGTGGGGACACTCCGTTCTCACCAGTGCCAGGGTTTTCATACGACGCCCGCCAATACCCCCACTTTGTGGGGGGGCCGGTTCAAGCTCTACCACATTTCCAAACGACTCTTCGCCACCACCCACACCCAGCTTCCCGCCCTATGACGTTCGGACACTTCACTTCGTGGCCTGCGGACGACCGTGGCTACTACACTGGCGCGTGGCTACTACACTGGCGGATTGTGGCCCCTGGCAGGCGCGCGAACGCCGTTGAAAGAGCTTGCGAAAGTAGCTCGCGCGAGCTCATGTAACATAAATGTTGAAAAACCATTGGTTTTTAAGGATTCGGACAGCGCGCGCGGGTAGAAATTTTGAAAATCCGTGCACGTGTTTTTCGAGGACCTACGGTGCGATTCGTGCGATTTTATGATACGCGGTGCTGAAATTCTTAAGAAACCCAATGGTGTTTGAAGATTTCGGCGTGCGCGCGCGAAGAAAAAACGAATGTGTCCCTGGCCCTGGCAGGCGCGCAACCGTTGTTGCAGAAGTTCGAAGCACGTGAAAAAGTTGCTCGCAAGAGCCCGTTTGACAGAAATGTTGAAAAAGTATGGGGTTTCCTAAGAAATCCGCAAGAGCGCGCGGGATGATGTTTTGAAACTTTTTTTTTGCAAAACCATTGGGTTTTTCATGTTTTTATGTTAAAATCGCTACGAAAACTAAGGTTTTGGAAGGATTTCATCTTGCGCGCGCGAGTGTGCACTTCGTGTCATTTTTTGCAAAGGATTCTTGAAGTTTGGTTATGTTAGAACAAGACATGTCATTTTATATTGTTTTTTGACAGGGAAAGCGGGCGTCAACAAACCAACCGGATCCGGACTCCCCCGTTTTGCCTGAGACTTCCTCACGAAAATGATGAAAATGTGGCTGCGGCCTAGGCGCGGCGAGGGGGGCGTGCACAGGGGGCCCCCCAACAAAATATATTCTTAGAAGTAATTAAATATTCAACAACAACAACAACAACAACAACAACAACAACAACAATCACTTTACCCGAACGCTCAGTGTTCTCACCAGTGCCAGGGTTTTCATGCGACGCCAGCCAATACCCCCACTTTGTGGGGGGCAGTGCAAGCTCTACCAAATATCCACACGACTCTTCGCCACCACCCACACCCAGCTTCCCGCCCTATGACGTTCGGACACTTCACTTTGTGGCCTGCGGACGACCGTGGCTACTACACTGGCGTGGAGTACACACCCACAGAAGTTGTTAGGACAGCGCGCGCGGGTAGAAATTTTGAAAAGTCGTGCAGGTGTTTTTCGAGGACCTACGGTGCGATTCGTGTGATTTTATGATGCGCGGTGCTAAAATTCTTACGAAGCCCAATGGTTTTTGGAGATTTCGGCGTGCGCGCGCGAAGAAAAAACGAATGTGTCCCGAATGGTATTATTTGACAGGGATGATGGCCCTGG
>CAUYUJ010003623.1:0-5000 GCA_963575745.1 Prorocentrum cordatum
CTCCTCCTCCTCCTCCTCCTCCTCCTCCTCCTCCCAACGTTGTTCCTGAGAATCCCTACAGCAGGAGCTCGACCACGCGGAACCTCCCACGAAAAGCCCAACCCTGAGACCCCAGGACGTCCACATTGCTTCTGGTGAAGCAACGCCACGCCTTCCTTCGCAAGCCCGTCGAAACCGAAGAAACCCAGGGCACCCTGGAGGCAAGCGGGGCTTGCCTTTGCATGAGCCTCCACTCTACTGACTCACCCCGATGTGTGGCCACCGCACCGCTTGGAGGCGGGGCTTCCCGGGCCTGCCCGCGGTGCGGCCGGCACCGCCGGCGCAGCCAGAGCAGATCATGCTGCCGGCGCCGCCGGCGATGCTGCCGTCGACGCATCTGCTCGCCATCGACTGCGTGATCTGCGGGGTGCCATCATCCGCAAACGTCCACCGGGTATCCACCGAGATGTGAAAGCCACGGCGGCTCGCGAGGCCTCCGACGCACCTGTTCGCCACCGGCTGCCTGGTCTGCGGAGTGCCATGCTTCGGCACCGCCCACCAGGTATCGTCCGAGGTCTGAGAACCACGGCGGCTTGCGAGGGTGTGATTCGCCGCGCTCTCACTAGGGGAACAAAAAGTGGCGTAAACACAAAAACTCGGAGGTCCGCGCGGACTTCTCGGATCGGCGCTGCACCCCCCTCCCTGGCGCGCGGAGCGCGCCAGGGGCGGCGCCGGAGGCGCCGCCGGGGGGGCCCGGCGCCGATCCGAGAAGTCCGCGCGGACCTCTGAGCTTTTGTGTTAATGCCACTCTTTGTTCCCCCAGATTCGCCGCGCCCTCACACACCTCGGGCGGCGGGCTGCGCTTCCTCCGGGGGCGCGCCTCTGCCGCTGCCGGGTGGACCTTGCGGGCGGCCCGCGGCGGGCGCCGCGGCGGCTGCCTCTCGTGGTGCGCTCCTGCGGCCCACCTCGTGCCCGCGTGGGCCGAAGGTCTGTTCTCCACCACTCTCCTGCAGGGCTCGAGTTTTGAACAGTGCTTTCCGCTTTCGTTTCGTTTTCGTTCCACGCTTGCTGCAAGACACGAAGTCCAAGCGAAAAAACGGTCCGCACGAGAGTGCCGAAGCACCGTTCGGCTCGAGCCCTGCTCTCCTGAGCCGCTGGACGAAGAGCCTGAGTTCCTTGGCATACGTCGGCATAGTGGGATTCGCCTGGCTGGTCCCTGAGTCAAACTGGCTGCGGAGAGGGGGGGGGAGACAAGGGGGCCAGAGCTTGAAGACACCGCTGCTTCCAACAGGTGGGGTGCAGAATGCACCAACATGATCCAAGCCACCACGCGGACCCTGCCACGGGGGCCTGCGGTGGAGCTCCTTCTAGCGACACGTGTGAAGGTTGTGTCGAGATGGACCCGAGTCCGCATTCGGGCCCCGTCATTGGGGCTGTCAGTAGGGCGTTTTGTGTAGCTCCCGATGGTACCACGAAACATGTGAGGAGGGTGCCAGATTGGACCCGAGTCCGCATGCGGATCCTGCCACTCGGGCCTGCTGTGGAGCTCCTTTTGGGGCTTCGAAACGTGCAAGGTGTGTGGCGAAACTACGATATGAATGATGATGGCGGTCAGGAGTACGAAGGCGATGATGCTGACGCCGACGAAAATGATGACGATGAGGATGATGCTGATGACAAGGATGAGGAGGAAGAGGGAGAGCAGGGGGAGGAGGAGGAGGAGGAGGAGGAGGAGGAGGAGGAGGAGGAGGAGGAGGCGAAGAGGAGGAGGAGAAGGAGGAGGAGGAGGGGGAGGAGGTGGAGGGGGAAGAGGGGGAGGAGGACAAGAAGAGAGGAGGTGGAGGAGGAGGAGGAGGAGGAGGACGACGACGATGACGACGACGGAGTGGGGCGCGTCGCTGAGGATTTGACTCGAGGACCTAACACGCAGGAGGGCCGTGAACAAACAGAACAAGCATGATGGGGGGTATCTGGGAGCCAGCGTCTGGCCACTGGGACCGCACACGATCTGGGATGGAGGCCTGGCCCCGAGAAAGGGTCGAGGGTCCCGGGGGCCCAACCAGCAACGACGACGACGACGCCGACGCCGCCGACGACGACAACGACGCCGACGCCGACGACAACGACGCCGACGACGACGACGACAACCGCCAATCAATCATCGGGCTCCCCCCCTTTCACCCCGCGCCCTCTTGCGAGTCTCCGCCCCCCAAGTGCTGACCCAGCGCTGCTCCCCCCCACCCACTGGCGGCGCTGGCCGCCAGTGGGCGGGCACCGAGGCGTCAAGGCACCGAGGCTTCGAGGCACCGAGGCACCGAGGCATCGAGGCACCGAGGCATCGAGGCGTGGAGGCGAAGGCGTCGAGGCTCCGACAGAGGGCGTCGAGGCATCGAGGCATCGAGGCACCGAGGCGTCAAGGCATCGAGGCCTCGGGGCGTCGAGGCATCGAGGCATCGAGGCGTGGAGGCGAAGGCTCCGAGGAGGGGCGCCGAGGCGTCGTGGCATTTGTGCAGGGGCACCCGCGGCGCGGAGGCGCACAGCACTGCCCGCAGCAGCGGGGCAGCGAGGAGCAGCCGGCGGCCCGGGGTCCTGGTGCAGGCTCAAAGAATAGGTCGCGCATGTCTCGGGGGCGCGCAAACATGGATTCGCGATCCATGTTCGGGCCTGTCCCCCCGCAGGGGAATATTGGACGAACAAATTTCGACACTCAAAACATTATTCAAGCAATATTGAAAACTAGTCAACAAATCGTCCCCTGAATATTTTTGAATATTTTTCAACATTCCTCCTGCAGAGGGCCAAGCCCGACTTAAGATTCAGCGATCCATGGGTTTGGCGCGCGGTCGCCAAATCCATGGATCGGGGGAGGTCCCCTCCCCAAAATGCGGCCGGTGCCGCCTCGCTCGGCGGCGGAAATCCGCGATTTCCCACGGAAGCGGGACCCGTCGCTAATCCACGACCCCTTGATCCATGTTTGCGATCGCCTGAATGTCTGAACGCATGAAAATCACCCCCGCCCCCCACATGAGGAACTTCAGACCAATTCGACCGTCCAACGACGCGTGTACTGCAGGCGGATACTACTCGACGGTCAGCCAACGACAACGCCGCGCATTTTCACGCACATTCGCCATTAATGCAAAGCGTTGACATGTAAAATCCATAATTGTGGGGGCTGGGGTCGGTTTCCCACTGTTCAATGACCCCTTACAAGCGGATTTTGGAAGAAAAATAAAATCCCCCAAACATGCCCAAAAATGGCCAGAAAATCGTCCCACTGTAGAGGGACAGGCCCGACTTAACTCTCAAGAGCCCGAGGGCCCGGTGAAGGCTTCCAGAGGCCGAGAGAGCCCAAAAACCTACCGCCCTGATTTTGCTACGGCGCGGTACCTTTTGTCGGGAGCGGCCAAGAGGGGGGTGTCCACGAGGGGGGGGTGCAAATCATGACCGGCGGCATGTGCGCGGCCCAGCGGGGGGGGGGCAGGGACGTAATGGAATAAGAAGAGGCGCCATGAAATCTGGGGAAACATCATGGCCCCCGCCATGGTAGCCACCCCCCCTAGTCATCACCCCCCTCTTTGCCGCCCCCGATTTTCCTCCTCTGAGCTCGCGCCATCGCCGCCGCCGCCGGTCAGGCTGGGCTCGGTCTCGGCGGGAGCCGCGGCCCTCACTTCCGGTGGTGGGGGCTGCCGCAGCGCTTCATGGTCGGCCTCGGGCCGGGCCGCTCAGTGCCCTTTCTCTGTGAGGGGCAGAGATCGGTCGATCCCTCGATCCCTCGATCCCTCGATCCTCGTGAGGGGCAAAGATCCCTCGATCCCTCGGTCCCTCGGTCCCTCGATCCCTCGACCCTCTGTGAGGGGCAGAGGTCGGTCGATCCCTCGATCCCTCGATCCCTCGATCTAGGGGAACGAAACACACGGCACAAACGTTCTCACTCGGAAACCCGCGCGGATCTCTCGGATCCGCGCCGGACACCCCTGGCGGCGCCTCCGGCGCCGCCCCTGGCGCGCTCCGCGCGCCAGGGAGGGGGTCCAGCGCCGATCCGAGAAATCCGTGCGGACCTCCGAATTATTATGTTTATGCTGTTTTTCGTTCCCCTACGGTCGCCGGCAGATCGGCGATAGGCCCCCGATAGGCCGCCTGGCTTCGGGCCCCGGGACCCTCACGGATCTGGCTCGAGGACGGCCACAGAGGGACAGGGTCGCTAGAGGAGGTAATTCGGCGGTGGACCAACCTCCCTTTAGTGAACCTCCCCTGAGTGAAAACGGCCTGGGACCGAAACCGACGGACCTGTACCCGGAAAAATGACGGCCACGACGCCCTCTAGCGAACCGAAAACGGCCAATTCCTTAATCGACGCGTCAGGGTAGGTCTGTCCACCCCCGATTAAAAGCGGCACAAACGCAACCTTACGACGGTCTCCGCGAATGCAAGGGCTCCCAACTTCGCGCTTCGCGCTGCGCGCAGCGCGAAGTGCGACTACCTTCGCACCCTCGCGCCGCCTCCCAGGGGAGAAGGGGAGGAGGGGGAGGAATCGGAGCCGAACCGCGAAGCGCGAGGCGCGAATCACTTCGCGCCCTCGAGGGCGCCCTTGCAGACGCAACCTTTCGACGGTCTCCATGAATGCCTTGGACTGGGATGCACAGAGACATACTAATACTATGTGTCCGCCTTGGAGGCGCGCGTCCGACCCGAACATATAGTATACCCATCTTGTAGTATATCGTTTCCCGAGCGGTGTGGCCAGGAAGCGCCCGCCACGACGCATATACTATAGGATTTCTCGGTGCGCGCGTCGCCCCTGGGGGGGCGACGCACATGTAGTATAAGTATGTTTGGGTGTTGCCTTGGACCTGCGCCAGACCCCCCCCACCCCCGCGCGCGCAGCGCGCGCCCTGGGGCGGCGGGCGGCGCCGGAGGCGCCGCAGGGGGCGGGGGCGCAGATCCAGAGGAGGAGGAGGAGAGGAGGAGGAGGAGGAGGAGGAGGAGGAGAGGAGGGAGGAGGAGGAGGGATGAGGAGG
>CAUYUJ010003623.1:10000-25000 GCA_963575745.1 Prorocentrum cordatum
ATCGTCATCATCAGCAGCAGCATCACCATCACCACCACCATCACCATCACCATCATCATCATCATCATCATCATCATCAGCAGCATCAGCATCAGCATCAGCATCATCATCATCATCATCCTCATCATCATCCTCATCCTCATCCTCATCCTCATCATCATACCGATCAGCATCATCAGCATCATCAGCATCCGCAGCATCATCATCATCATCAGCAGCATCAGCATCAGCATCATCATACTACAGTCGGACTTGATTGGACAGGACACGCGAGAGGACACAAGACCCTTCCGAGGGCCACATTGCCACAGGAATGTAAGAGGCACGTGTCGCGAGACGCAGGACACAAGGGTACCCTTGACTTGGCAAGGTCGACCTACTAATCCAGGCCGACTGCATATGCATCAGCAGCATCATCGTCAGCAACAACAGCATAAGCAGCATCAGCATCAGCATCATCATCATCATCAGCATCATCAGCATCATCAGCATCACCATCATCACTTGCATCATCATCAGCATCAGCAGCCTCAGCATCATCATCAGCATCATCGTCAGCTTCATCATCAGCAGAGTCATCATCATCATCATCATCACCAGCAGCAGCATCGTCATCATCATCAGCAGCAGCGTCAGCATCATCATCATCAGCAGCAGCATTATCAGCATCATCGTCACCCTCATCATCATGATCATCGTCATTCATCCGCAGCAGTAGCACCATCATCATCATCATCATCATCAACATCGTCATCGTCATCGTCATCAGCATCAGCATCATCATCGGCGACCGCATAACCTGCATCATCACCATCGTGATCAGCATCGTCATCGTCATCATCAGCAGCACCATCAGCATCATCATCAGCTTTATCAGCATCAGCATCAGCATCAGCATCCTCATATTGCGTATTCTCAACCTGCCCCTGCTCCGGCTCCTTCTCCTCTTAGTCGTCCTCCTCCTCCTCGACGTCCCACCTTCTCCTCCTCCTCCTCCTCCTTCTCCTCCTCCTCGTCCTCCTCCTCCTCTACCTCCTCATCCTCATCCTCGCCCTCGTCCGCATCATCATCATCATCATCATCATCATCATCATCATCATCATCATCATCATCATCGTCATCATCATCGTCATCATCATCATCATCATCGTCGTCGTCATCAGCATCATTATCATAATCATCATCATCATCATCAGCATCATCATAATCAGCAGCATCATCAGCATCATCAGCATCATCATCACCAGCACCATCAACATCATCATCACCACCATCATCATCATCAGCATCATCGTCATAATCATCCTCATCAGCATCAGCGTCCGCATCAGCATAAGCATTGTCGTCATCATCGACATCATCATCATCATCATCATCCTCATCATCATCATCATCATCATCATCATCAGTATTAGCATCATCATCATGATCATCAGCAGCATCATCATCATCGTCATCATCATCATCATCATCATTAGCAGCAGCAGCAACATCATCATCAGCAGCAGCATCAGCAGCATCATCATCACCATCATCAATCATCATCGTGGTCATCATCAGCATCATCAGCAGCATCAGCGTCATCAGCATCATCATCATCATCATCATCACCACCACCACCCTCATCAGCATCAGCATCATCAGCATCAGCATCAGCACCATCAGCATCAGCATCAGCAGCATCAGCATTATCATCAGCATCACCATCATCAGCATCATCATCATCATCGTCATCGTCAGCATCATCAGCATCCTCAGCATCACCATCGTCATCATCAGCATCATCAGCATAAGCATCAGCAGCATCATCATGACCAGCATTATCATCCCTTATAGTAATCATCGTCAGCACCATCATCATCATCATCATCATCATCATCATCATCATCACGATCGGTAGCATCATCAGCACCAGCATCACAGCATAATCATCATCATCAGCATCAGCAGCATTATCATCATCCGAATCAGCATCATCATCATCAACATCATCATCATCAGCATCATCATCATCATCGACATCAGCATCGTCAACATCATCATCAGCATCAGCAGCGGAATCAGCATCAGCATCAGCAGCATCAGCAGCATCATCATCAGCAAGAGCAGCAGCATCAGCAGCAGCATCATCATCAGCATCATCAACGTAAACAGCATCGTCATCGTCAGCGTCATCCGCAGCAGAACCATCATCATCAGCAGCATCAGCATAAGCATCAGCAGCATCATCATGACAAGCATTACCATCCCTTTTAGTAATCATCATCAGCACCATCATCAGCATCACGATCAGTATTATCAGCATCAGCAGCATCATCATCAACATCTTCATCACCATCATCGTCGCCCTCGTCGCCATCATCATCAGCATCATCATAATCATCATAATCATCAGCATCATCATCATCATCAGCAGCATCATCAGCATCATCAGCATCAGCAGCATCGGCATCAACATCATCAGCATCGCCATCGTCATCATTATCATCATCAGCAGAAGCATCATTCTCATCATCATTAGTACCAGCAGTAGCAGCAGCATCAGCATCAGCATCAGCATCATAATGATCATCAGCATCATCATCCTCATCATCAGCAGCAGCATCAGCATGATCGTGATCATCACCATCAGCAGCAGCAACAGCATCAACATCATCAGCATACTCAGCATCGGCATCAGTATCATCAGCAGCAGCATCAGCATCAGCATCAGCATCATCAGCATCAGCATCATCATCATCATCATCATCATCATCATCATCATCATCATCATCATCATCATCATCATCATCATCATCATCATCATCATTTGCTCCTTCTCCTCCTCCTCATCTTCGTTCCCCCGTCTCCTCCGTCTCCTCCGTCCTCCTCCGCCTCATCACTCGACAGGGCCGCGTAGGCAATTGCTGCTCACCGCTGGGTCCGCTCAGGCCGATGCAGAACGTATGCTGGCGGGCCGCCCCCCCCCCGACTTTGTTCCACTGCATGCCGATATGCTTCCCCGACCAACGCAGCTCACCTGGGCAGCGTTGCTGGACGGGCTGGCGGGGACACGCGGAGCATCCAGAACTGAGAACCCTCCTTCCTTGATCGACGGTCTCCAGGATGGTCCCAAGATGGCACCCAAGGCTTCCAAGACGGTCCAAAGAGGGTTCCGAAGACTGCCAGAATGTTCCCAGCACGGCCCCCAAAAGAGTGTTCCAATGGGCTGCCGAGTCCCCCAGACAGACAGGTCTCCTTTTCGTCGTCGTCGTCTTCCTCCCTCCAACTCCTCCGTCGTCTCTTCTTGCTCCCCCTCCTCCTCCTCCTCCTCCTCCTCCTCCTCCTCCTCCTCCTCCTCCTCCTCCTCCTCCTCCTTCCCCTCATCGTACTCCCGCCTCCTCCGCCTCTATCCTCATCCGCCACCTCCCCCTCCATCGACAGGGCCGCGAAGACACGTGTGGTTCACTGCTGGGTCTGCAGGTGCAAGACGTCTGCTTGACGGCTGCCCTCCTCTTTGTTTCACTGCATGATCGTACGTACCCTTCCTGATCCATGCAACTCGCCTGGACATCGTTTCTGGATGGGCTGGTGGCGTCTAGAGCTCCTGCAAGTTGGTGGCCCGAGTCCTAGAGAGCCCTGCAGTTCGTCAAACACTCCCATCTGTATGAGCCTTGAGGTGATCCACTACGTGCTGAAGGTCAGGCGGCAGCTATCACCCTCCCTCCCTCCCCCGCTTCCTCATCATCCTCATCCTGTGCTGTTCTGTCCTGCCCGTTACTTCGCCCTCGTTCCTCGCTCCCCTTGGCCCATGGGGCCCGGAACGGGCCTCTGGAGGCGCAAGCTTCATACGGCAACGCCGTCTCGTTCGTCTGTGAGGGGCGAAGAAGTCTGAGACTCCCATTGGGCCCCCACGCTAGGACCCAAATTGTCGCCTGCGCGCTACATCCTTTCGTGCCCACCCACGTGGCGAAAATCCCCACCGACCCTAACCCGCCTCCAGTGAAGTCAAGCAGGCCTCCTAAATGCTCGACGGAGGGGGGGCGCGAACCGAAGCAAGCTCGTGGACCCCTGCCAAGCCAGCGAGTCGCCAAGCCTCATGCCCAAGCGAATCACCAACAAGCACTCTGATGTGAGCAGCTACGTACCCCACTGAGGCCCAGGGAGGGGGCAGAGAAGAGGGGGAAGCTTGGGTGGCCCTTGAGGTTGGGGAGCGGAGACCTGGAGGTTCTGCACGGGCTCCTTTGATGGGCCTGTTTTCCACCACCACCACCATAAGTTGGAGGGGGGAATCGGTGGAGGATGAGGAGGAGGAAGAAGAAGAGGAGGAGGAGGAGGAGGAGGAGGAGGAGGAGGAGGAGGAGGAGGACCCCCTCCCCCTCCAACTTATGGAGGTGGTGGTGGTGGAAAACAAGCCTATCATCCTTGCAGTGCCCGGGGGCAACTGGAGGTGAGCGCAGGAGGAACATCAGCACCGATCCCGTGAACGCCCCCCTGCGACAGCATCGTAAGCAAAGCGCCGCCCTCCAATGTTGGCGGCGCCCACGCAGGGGCGGCGCGAGGAAGGAGGGGCTTCTGAGAAGAGGGCGGGGCTTCTAAGAAGGCAGGAGGCCTCACGGCTCCCAGGAAGCCTTCTCAGAAGCTGCCGGACCCTTCAAAAAAGACCTCTGCCTTCCAAGACGCCCCCTGCCTTCTCAGAAGCCCACCGCCCTCGCGTCACCCCTTTGTGAGCGCCGCCATCGACCTGGGGGGGGGACAAAAAGATATCCATACCGCTACTCCCTAGACCTCTCCAGGGGCGCGGTCTGACCAGGACGTCGAGGCGAACCCAGCCGTGGCGAGGGCCTCCCAGGAGACCCGATTGGGCGAAGACAACGGAAAGGTAGCGGCATCGGTATCTCTTCCTCCCCTGGACAAGGAAAACCGGGTCCTGAGGGCAATGGGCCCTTCCTCCCCCAGGGCGAGATCTTCATCCTGACTCGTTCTCTGACAGTCCCGGGGCCCGTGGAGGGCCCCGAGAGCCCGAACACGGCGACAAACCTCAGGACCTGTTCCCAGACATCTGGCGCCTCGATGTTTCGAGTGAGACAGTCCCCCGACCTCTCGGCCACTTCCCCGGGACCGGCTTTCATCCCGAGCCGACCTCTCACGGCCCCGAGGCCCGGCATCGGGCCCCCAGAGGCCGACAGCGAGGAAAAGAGCTGTCGCCTCGACGCTTTCGAGACGCCCGACGCCTGCTTCCCCTCCGGGCCCGCGCCCCCCGCGGCGAGCCGCGGGCGGGCGACGGCGACGGCGGCGGCCAGGCCGGCGCGCCTGGCGCCGCCCACGGCCCTCTCCACGACCTGCGGGGGGCCGGGCGGCGGCCACGCCGCGGGGCGCAGGCCCCTCGCTGCCCGCGGCGGCCTCGCGGGCGTGCCGGCTCGCGGGCATCCCTCCGAGCGGCGCCCTCGGCCCTCCCCGGAGGCGCAGCAGACTCCTCGGAAGCCCAGCGGGCCTCTGGGAAGCTCCGCCGCCCTCTCCAGGGCTCCCCACTCCGCGCTCTCGCGCGGCGCGAGGCGCGAGGCGCGAAGAACTTCGCGCTCTCGCGCCGCCTCCCGGGGGAGAAGCGGAGGACAAGGAAGAATCGGAGCCGAACCGCGAGGCGCGAAGCTGAGGAGGCCCTCTCACTTCCTCACTTCTGGAGGAAAGAGAACTGTGCACATACACCGATTCTGGCCAGGCCCAACCCTGAGCCCAGGATCGGTGCACACGCCCTCTCGCCCTGGCCAGGCAGGCATCTGCACCGATCCTGGGTCAAGGAGGGGCGTTGTCAGGATCGGTGCATGTGCACAATCCTCTTCGCCCGAACCTCCCCCCCCTCGCTCGCCGCCGAGCCGAGTGCAGGGGGGGGGGGGGGGGGCACGGCTGGCAGAGCCCTGACCCTGCAAGGGTCCCGGCGCGGAGTGCCGGGTCCCGGCGGGCTCGGGAGGGGCTCCGCCGGCTCGAGGGGGGAGAGAAAAGGGGGACGCAGCAGGGCGCGCCGGAGCGGTGCGGCGTCCCCGGAGGCGCCCGCGCCCGGCCGAGCGCACAGCACGAGCATCTTGCAGTGGATCGCTTCCCGAGCGGTGCGGCCGGGAGGCGCCCGCCGCTGAGCATGTAGTCTATATATATATATACATAGATATACATATACACATATATATATATATATATAAATACATACATACATGCATACATACAAGCATACATACATACATACATACATACATACATACATACATACATACATACACACACATACATACATACATACATACATACATACCTACCTACCTACCTACCTACCTACATACCTAAATACCTACATACCTACATACCTACATACCTACATACCTACATACCTACATACCTACCTACCTACCTACCTACCTACCTACCTACCTACCTACATACATACATACATACATACATACATACATACATACATACATACATACATGTGTGTGTGTGCTTATGTATAAGATTTTAACGGCACCCCTCCTAGCCTTGATGTGAGGCCCCTCCTTCTGCTTCCCTCTTGCTAATTCAGGCTGTGCGTGGCCCGCTCAGCTTCGACCGGAGGAGGTGCGCTCTCGACCCGCGGATCAAAGAGTGTATGTATAAGATTTCTCGGCCCGCGCGTCGCCCCCCGGGGGTGCGGACGCGCACGCAGTGTTGGTCTCTCTGGGCGATGCCGAGCGGACGTCGAAGGGCCGCCGAGCATGCACTGGCAGATGCCTCGACCCGCGCGTTCGCCCCCCCGGGGTGCGGACGCACGCACGGGATCAGTTAGATGCTCATTCTGGGGACCTTCCTGGAGCCACTCGCTCCACTCGTGCGTCGAAGCCGCGTCGAACCTGGGTCGAATCTGAGTCGAATCTGTGCCGAACCTGAGTCGAACCTGAGTCGAACCGGAGCCGAACAGATCCCTGAGGTGGGCCCCAGGAGGGTGCCCAAAACGAGCACCGAAGATCAGCGTGTCTGGGTGATGCCGAGCGAGCGTCAGGGGGGGATGGGCGGCTCAGGGGGAGAAGCGGAAGGAGCCCCAGGACACACAAATAAATACACACACAAATAAAAAGATTACCCATGTTTTCGTATATATTTTTGGGGTTTCTGTCTTCCCCCCCATATTTTCCCACATTTTCTGGGAATCGCCGATGAATTGTGTCTGTGTGTTTTCTCCCCTCCTGAGAAGCAGCGAGCGCTGGGATCGGCGAGGCACCGCCGACGGAGCGGCGAAGGGCCGCCGGCAGCGAGTCCGCGCGGTCCCCGGCGGGGCGGGCGATCTCGGGCCCCGCATCGGCGACGAGTGGGCGGCGGGGGTCGAGGCCTCCCCCCCTGAGCAGCCTATCCTTAGGTCGGGCATGTCTGAAGGGGCCCCATGACACACAAATAAATACACACAAATAAAAATGTTCCCCATATTTTCACATATTTTCTGGGTTTCTGTCTTCCCCCCCACTTCCCATATTTTCCCATATTTTCTGGGGAATCGAGGATTAATTGTGTCTGTATGTTTTTTCCTCTCCTGAATGTCCTCCTATCAGGGGGGCGTAGGACTCGGGTACAGGGGACTCGGAAATCCCCGACGAGGTCGTCAAAAAAATGACGAGGCCGAGCCTGCATTTTGACGAGGCTTCCCGCGGCAGACATCCCACGAAGCTCCCGCTCGTCAAAATCCGAATCGCGGTCGTCAAAAAACGATGGCGAACCCGAGTCCTGGCAACACCGGGTCTTACGCTCCCCCGATCCTACGGGCGCAGCTTGCAGACACACAAATAAAAGAAATAGTAACAACAACAACAACAACAACAACAACAACAACAACAACAACAACAACAACAACAATTACTAGCACGTGGGGACACTCCGTTCTCACCAGTGCCAGGGTTTTCGTAGGAGGCGGGCAATACCCCCACTTTGTGGGGGGGCCGGTTCAAGCTCTACCAAATTTCCAAACGACTCTTCGCCACCACCCACACCCAGCTTCCCGCCCTATGACGTTCGGACACTTCACTTCGTGGCATGCGGACGACCGTGGCTACTATTCAGGGCCCCGCGGCCGACGACGACGGCGTGCGCGCGCGAAGAAAAAACGAATGTGTCCCGCATGGTATTATGTGACAGGGATGATGGCCCTGGCAGGTGCGCAACCGTTGTTGCAGAAGTTTGAAAAAGTTGCTCGCAAAAGCCCGTTTGACAGAAATGTTTGAAAAGTGTTGGGTTTCCGACAAATCCGCAAGAGCGCGCGGGATGAAATTTTGACATTTTTTTTTGAAAACCATTGGTTTTTTGATGTTTTTATGTTGAAATCGCTACGAACACTAAGGTTTTGGAAAGATTTCGTCTTGCGCGCGCGAATGTCCACTTTACCTTATCTTTTGCAAGGGATTCTTGAAGTTTGGTTATGTTAGAACAAGAAATGTCCACTTTCTTATTTTTTGCAAGGGAAAACGGGGGACAACAAAACAACCGGATCCGGACACCCACGTTTTGCCTGAGACTTCCTCACGAAAATGATGAAAATGTGGCTGCGGCCTAGGCGGCGAGGGGGGGCGCGCACCAGGGGTCCCAACAATAATTATTCTTTAGAATAAATAATGTTCAACAACAACAACAACAATCACTTTACCCGAACGCTCAGTGTTCTCACCAGTGCCAGGGTTTTCATGCGACGCCAGCCAATACCCCCACTTTGTGGGGGGGCAGTGCAAGCTCTACCAAATATCCACACGACTCTTCGCCACCACCCACACCCAGCTTCCCGCCCTATGACGTTCGGACACTTCACTTCGTGGCCTGCGGACGACCGTGGCTACTACACTGGCGTGGAGTACACACCCACAGAAGTTGTTAAGCCTACGTTCGTACACCCACAGAAGTTGTTAAGCCTTGTTAACCCACAGAAGTTGTTAAGCCTTCCACAGAACATCTGTTGCATATGATGCATATGGTACATGATACACATGATACACATGATACGTACTCACAAGATAGTTGATCACATCTTTAGGGCAAATTCCTGAGGGATGTGGGAATACACAAGAGAGAGAGGATATGGTTGTCCCGATGGTTGTCTCGATGGTTGTCCCGATGGTTGTCCTGATGGTTGTGGTTGTCCCGATCGTTGTCCCGATGATTGTCCCGATGGTTGTCCTGATGGTTGTGCTTGTCCCGATCGTTGTCCCGATGACTGTCCCGATGATTGTCCCGATGGTTGTCCCGATGGTTGTTCCGATGGTTGTCCCGATGGTTGTCCCGATGGTTGTGAGCGATGCCGGATCCTCACGCCCCCCGCCGGAGGAGGAGGAGGAGGAGGAGCAGGACAAGGAGGAAAGGAGAGAAGAGAGAGGAGGGGCGGGAACGGCGCTTGCACGCCCACCCACCGTCTTTTCCCCGCCGCGGCTCTAAAGAGACGAGTTCGTGTGCTCGTCATTTCTGGCCCCGCCGCGGCTCTCCGTGTGCTGTCATGGCATGGTATTATTTGACAGGGATGATGGCCCTGGCAGGTGCGCAACCGTTGTCGCAGAAGTTCGAAAAAGTTGTTCGCAAAAGCCCGTTTGACAGAAATGTTTAAAAAGTGTTGGGTTTCCTACGAATCCGCAAGAGCGCGCGGGATGAGATTTTGACAATTTTTTGTTGAAAAACCATTGGTTTTTTGATGTTTTTATGTTAAAATCGCTGCGAACACTAAGGTTTTGGAAGGATTTCGTCTTGCGCGCGCGAATGTCCACTTTACCTTATTTTTTGCAAGGGATTCTTGAAATTTGATTATATTAGAACAAGAAATGTCATTTTCTATTGTTTTTTGCAAGGGAAAGCGGATTACAACAAAACAACCGGATCCTGTACACACCCTCTTTTCTGAGGCTTCCTCACGAAAATGATGAAAATGTAGCTGCGGCCTAGGCGGCGCAGGGGGGGCGCGCACCAGGGGGCCCAACAATAATTATTCTTTAGAATAAATAATGTTCAACAACAAAACAGAGGCAGGCACCAAAATGTAAGAAAAAACGTCCCCAGATGGGAGTCTTCCTCCTGCAGAGGGGCACGCCCGACTTAAGCCTATCCCCGCCGAACCTTGCCCCTGATTTCTGGTCAGTTCTGCAGATGTAGGTCGGGGAACCTGTTCGTGATCGAGGCTCGCCGTGGCCAGAAACACCCAATTCGCTCATTGCTCAGCGCTCCCTGTGAAAGCGCGATGACTGTAGAGTTGGAGACCTCCTCGGAACTCTCCAGGATCCCTGCTGCTGCCCGGGAGAGAGGCCTGTTTCGGGCTGCCTATGTCCACCGCTGTCACAGCCATCCCTACTTGTCGACTGGAGATACTGTTTAAACGATTCGCGATAACGGTAGTTACAAGGCCCGCCCCTCGATGACGTCACGATTTGCGCCGGCACCGTCTAGGAATGACTAGGACTCCCTGAGGATACCTAGGATTCGCGCGCACGTTTGCAAGGATCGGTCAGGGACAGCTGGACAAAATTGAATGAAGTCACTGCTATTCTTAGCTATTCCTATGTATGGATGGCTCTTCCTAGCGTGTCTGAGGTACGCCTGGTGTGCATTAGGTCTTCCGACCTGTCTACTTAATCCTAGCATGTCCCAGCAACTCCTAAAGTCTGAGCTGTTCTGGCTATATTCACCGATGTGTCTGAGCTTGTCCGTGATGGTCCTAGGTTGTCGTAGGTATCCCTGACGATTGATTGTGGATCCTTGCTATTCAAAAGTGCTCCTGAACCCTGCTAGCTATTCCTCACAATTCCGAATCATGCGCAGCGATGCCCATATTACGGCTTGTTCGTATGAGTCGCTATGCTAGAAGGTAGGGGTCCTTCATATCGTGATGCATTCCTTCATACCTCTTTGCGTTGTTCAAGAGTGTATCCGCCACCATGCCGCTGGGCACGGAGTTGGCGTGTCCTCAGGTCCTCTGCCTAATCCCATGAGCCTGAGTCCTCAGTTTCGGGAGCGGCCAAGAGGGGGGTGTCCAAGAGGGGGGGTGCAAATCACGACCGGCGGCATGAGCGCGGCCCAGCGGGGGGGCCAGGGACGCAATGAAATAAGAAGAGGCGCCATGACATCTGGGGAAATATCATGGCCCACGCCATGATATCCACCCCCCCTAGTCATCACCCCCCCCTGTCCGCCCCCGACAGTTCCGAGAAGTCAATCAGGGACCCGGACCCAATTTCCGAGATCTCTTGGGGCTTGCCGCGTGCCCCCTGGGCTCTCCCGCACCTTCTCGCGTGGCTTTCTCGGGCCCAGGAGGGCCCCAAGACGGGCTCAAAGAGCATGAAGAGGCCGCCCAGGACGGTCCGAGAGGGCCCCGAGTCGCCGAAAAGGTCGCCCCAAGACGCGCAAGATGGCCCCAGGACGGCCCAAGAGGCCACCCGAAGACGCCCCCAAGGCCACAATCTTATGATTCCCCTCAGGTGTTTGGAGATGTTTGGCATTCTCGTGGTCTCAGCTTCCCGACGCTCCAGGACGGCCGCGAAGAGGCCCTCGAAGCCGCCCCGAGACGGCCCAAGAGGCCACCAAAAGGCCTCCAGGACGGCCGAAGAGGGCCCCAAAACGGCCCAAGGGCCGCCCAAGACGGCCCACCCATGGCGAACGAACAACACCCACCCATACCCATAGGGAGGTCGGAGGGAGAAGGACCGGCTATGGGTATGGGTGCGGGTTGTCGGACCCCTGGGGGGGCTCCCGTTCCAGCGGGGACCCCTATCCGACAACACGCACCCAGAAATCATTCCGTCACCCCTATGGGTGTGGGTGCGTGTTGATCGTTCGTCAGCCCAAGAGGGCACCGACACAGCCCCAAGAGGGACCCAAGAGCGGGAGCACGAACCGAAAATCCAAGCCTTCCGCTCCAGGCGGCCCGCAGGCGGCCCCCAGAGGCGCCCAGGAGGCCTCAAGAGGCCCCCATTAAGAGGCCCCCAAGGTGCCCTAAAGGGCTCCCAAGGGACCCAAAAGAGGCCCCAAAACCGCCAAGAGACTGCCCCCAAGAGGCCCCAAAACAGCTCCCAAGAGGCCTCCGAACTGCTTCCAACCGTGCACTACTCCTTACTATCACTCCTGCTCTACTCTGCATCTACTCCACTCCTACCCTTCTCTACTGGAATATACTCTCCTACGAATATACTGGAATGTAGTCTACTCTACTGGAATATACCCTTGTATCTACTCCTGCCCCATCTTGCGTCTACTCCACTCCTACTCTACTGGAACAGACTCTACTCTACTGGAGTATACTCCGCTCCTACTCCACTCCTACTCTACTCTACTGGAATACACTCTACTCTACGAAGCCATGCGGACAGCCGAGGAAGCCATGCAAAGCATTTAAACGAAGCCATGCGGAGAGCAGAGGAGGCCATGCGCATAGTTGGACGATGCAGGAGCAAAATAGGGGGAGGGGACCAGTGGACCAGTGCTGCAGGGGTGGGGCTGGGGCTCCTGTAGACAAGCCCACGGCCGGCTCGTGTCGCGCTGACTTCGGCGCTGGTTTCTGACACCGCGGGGACCGTTCACACTTGAACGATCGGCCGTTTCCGAAACGTCAGACCGTTCAACATCGACCAATTCTGGGCAGCCAGCGACGTTCAACCATGAACGCCGGCGGCGGGGTCGCCGCCGGTCGACACGACGCGAACTCATTGTTTTTGAAAATACTTCCTCACGCTCTACTTGGGACTGGCGCTAGAGCGTTTCCCCTCGTGGAAAGTATGCGATGGAACGGGGCCCCGTTTACGGCTTTAAAAATGTGAGTGGGAGGGGTGATAGGGGCTCTTGCTCCTAACCATTGCCAGGGGATCAAAATGGGGCCGATTTCGCTCTGGTGCCTGGGGCTCACGTCGGGCGGATCCGGCGGCGTCAAACCGTTAACAACAAGGGAGGCACGCGGGAGCAGTCCTCCACGCTCGGGACATCCCCAGGAGCTGCACGAGCGACCCTCCATGCGATCGCAGCTGCGACGGGGCGCGCCTGCGAGAACTGGAAAAAAGCGTCGTGTATCTTGAAGGAGAGAGTCACCGCTTCGTCGTTGAGGCCGCGGATGATCTCGCCAGCCCTGCGGAAAGGGGGGGCAGCGCTTGTTTCTAAAGTAGTCTGAAGCGTCTGGGCCTTCCCCGAAACTCAACGCATCCAAGAGACCCGCGTTGCACATGATCGCAGACATCATCGCCTTCGGTACCGTCATCTCCACCGTCGTCACGTGCCCGCCGCGGTCACCGACGTCGGCTAGCAGCAAGAGCTGCACCCGTTTCGGCATCCACATCAGCGACATCACGGTCGCCATCGGCACCAACTGCGTTAGCCACGACACCCTGACTCGGCGGCGAGCGAGGGGGAGAAGTGAGAAGGGGAGGGCTTTCTCTGAAGGGGCCCTGGGAAACACAAATAAATACACACGAATAACAGGATTCCTATATTTCCTATATTCTCTTGGTTTTCGTCTTCCTCCCCACTTCCCATATTTTCCCATATTTCCCGGGGATCGACGATTCATTATGTCTGTGTACTTTTTGTTCCTCCTGATGGAGGGCGTCTGAGAAGTCCCGCCGCCTTCCGAGAGAGTCTCCTCCCGCTCAGTTTCCCCCCACCCCCCTCGCTCGCCGCCGGCGGACCGCAGAGAAGCCTGCATCCACCCTCGCGCCCGTGGCACGCAGCGGAGTGCGCTCGGCTCCCCAGTGGCCCCCAGCAGCGAGAGCGTAGGTGTTCTGCGCACTGCCCGAGGCCTCGGGAACGAGATCAGGGACCGAGCCTCCCAACATGCCACAAGACAGCCCCAGGGGCCCATCTTTGGGCTCACTGAGGGTTGCGACGCAGGGGGTGGAGCACAAGAAGCCAAGCTCGTGCAAGCACACTAGGTTTCTGCGTGTTCATCGTCGTTGTTTCGGTCCTCAGGGCGTCCCTGACCGCCCAGGAGGCTCCCAGCATCGCCCCAGAAAGGTCCCCGAGCTCCCATGCCTGCGGGCCAAAGAGAGACCCCAAAGGATAACTCATAGAGGCCCCATGAGCCCTGCCCACCACGATGGTCCCCGAGACCGTGACCAGGCCCCCAAAACGCCACCACGAGGACTCTAAACAAACCACAAAAAGGTCTCCCATCTGGTCCACGACCCAGGCACGGCGGCGTGACCACGACTAACAAGTCGACGCAGTCTGCTGCTGCGTCTCCTCCTCTTCCTGTTATTTCTCCCTCCTCCTCCTCCTCCTCCTCCTCCTCCTCCTCCTCCTCTTGCTGTTTCGAGTGACCATGCGCTCCAACGGGCTTCCGTCGCTGTCACCCACGCACACACTGACTCTCACACCTTTCTTGTCTCATCATCATCATCATCATCATCATCATCATCATCATCATCATCATCATCATCATCATCATCATCATCATCATCATCAGCATCAGCATCAGCATCAGCATCACATCAGCATCAGCATCAGCAGCATCATCATCAGCATCATCATCATCAGCATCATCATCATCAGCATCATCATCATCATCATCCTCATCATCATCATCATCATCATCATCATCATCATCATCATCAGCATCAGCATCAGCATCAGCATCATCATCCTCATCATCATCATCATCATCATCATCAGCAGCAGCATCAGCATCAGCATCATCATCATCATCATCAGCATCATCATCATCCTGCTCCTCCTTGTCCTCCTCATCCGCCCCATCGGTGGGCCAGGCACCAGGGCTCGTGGCGCCTGTCGCGCAGTAACAGGGGAGCACTGCCAGGTGCTGTTGAAAGCGTGCAGGGGCAGGCGAGCCCGTCAACCCCCCGATCGAAAGGACTATCAAGCCTGCTCGGATGCTGATTTGTTTTGTGTGCCAAGCGCAGGTAGCTTTCGCCCTCCAGGGGCTTCAGGTTGTCCAAGCGAGGCGGTGTCATGTGGCACAGAAGTCCCTCGGGGTCCTCGTGCCCACGCCTGGCAGAGGCTCAACTCCCCTGCATCAGCTAGCAGTGAGGCCTGAACCACGGC
>CAUYUJ010003623.1:30000-35276 GCA_963575745.1 Prorocentrum cordatum
CCCATACGGCCCAAGAGAGTCCAAGACGGCCGAAGACGGCCCAAGAGGCCTCCAAGACGGCCCAAGAGGCCTCCAAGAGGTCCTCCGGGAGGGCCCGAAGAGGCCAAAATCATTGATTTTCCCAAGGTGTGTGAAGGATTGTCGCAGTCGCTTCTTCTCGCCTTTCCGACGACCCAAGACGGCCCAAGAGGCCCCCAAGATCGCCCCCACAGCGCCCAAGAGGCCTCCAGGATGGTCTCAGGACTGCCCAGGAGGCCCCCAAGACGGCCCCAAGAGGGCACGAAGACGACTCAAGAGGCCTACAAGACGCCCAAGATGGCCGCTAAGACGGCCCTGGAGCACCCCAAGAGGGCCCCAAGTCGGCTCATAGAGGCCCGGCTTCCGACGGCGTCAGGGCTCAAAGCTGGCCCAAGACGGCCCAAGAGGCCTCCAAGAGGGCTTCCAGGAAGGCCAGAAAAGGCCAAAAACACGGCTTTCCCTTAGGTTTTCGAAGGATCTTGACATTTGCTTCGTCTCGGCCTTCCGACGGCCCGATACGGCCCAAGAGCCCCCAAAGATCGCCCAAGGATCGCCCAAGAGGCCTCCAAGATGGCCCCAGAACGGCCCACGAGGCCCCCAAGACGGCCCCAAGAGGCCCCCAAGACGGCCCAGGAGGCTTTTGAGACGCCCAAGATGGCCTCCAAGACGGCCCTGGAGCATCCCAAGAGGGCCCCAAGTCGGCTCATAGAGGCCCCCTAAACGGCTTCCGACGGCGTCGGACGGGCCAGGGTCCCACCAAGACGGCCGAAGATGGCACTAAGATGGCCCAAGACGGCCCACGAGGCCTCCAAGAGGGCCTCCAGGAAGGCCCGAAAAGGCCAAAATCATTGATATCCCATGAGTTTTTGAAGGATTGTGGCATTTGCTTTTTGTTCGGCCTTCCAACGGCCCGAGACGGTCCAAGAGCCCCAAAAGATCGCCCAAGAGGCCCAAGACGGCCCCTACAGAACCCCCAAGACGACCGAAGAGGCCTCCAAGACTCTCAAGATGGCCTCCAAGACGGCCAAAGAGCCCTCCAAGACGCCCTCCAAGAAGGCCCGAAAGGGTCAAAATGGCCTCCTGGCGGCCAAGATGACCTTCAAGATGCCCACGTGTTCCCCGAAGGCTTTCCAAACTGATTCGGGAAACACATGGTCCGATAGCTTGGCAGGTCTGGCCTCAACGTTCGGCCACATAGGCGCTTCCACAAAGGCAAGGGGCCGCGGTGATTCGCCATAGGCGTCTTCGATCCGCCGCCCCCTGTTGATTCATCACAGGGGTGCCCGTCGTGCTGAATCCTTTCGCTTTTGGTTTTGGTTCTTTTTCCAAAAGAACTCTCCCTGGGGCTCCAGCCCAGCCCGCCGGGGTCCCGGAATGGCCCGGAAAGACCGGTTCCAAAAGGTGTTCCTGCTCCAGATGGATCCAAGATGGCTTCCAAAATGGCCAAGATGGTCTCCAGGTTCGCCCAAGATGGTCCAAGATGGCCTCCAAGACGGACCAAGAGTCCAAGATGCCTCCAAGTCCGCCCAAGAAACCTCCAAGACGGCCCAAGACGGCCCCGGAGGCCTCCAAGGGGCCTCCAAGACGGCCCAAGAGGCCTCCAAGAGGTCCTCCACGAGAGCCCGAAGAGGTAAAAATTATTTTTCCCCCAGTTTATTGAAGGATTTTGGCTTTTGTTCTTTCGAGCCTTCCGACGGCTCACGACGGCCCAAGGAGCCCGAAGGTCGCCCCCAGAGCGCCCAAGAGGCCTCCAAGACGGCCTCAGGACTGCCCAAGAGGCCCCCCAGAGGGCACAAAAACCACCGGAGAGGCCTCCAAGACGCCGAGGATGGCCTCTAAGACGGCCCTGGAGCATCCCAAGAGGGCTCCAAGTCCGCCCAGAGAGGCCACCCAAGCAGCTTCCGACGGCGTCAGACGGGCCGGGAGCCCACAAAGATGGCCGAAGTTGGCTCGAAGCTGGCCCAAAACGGCCCAAGAGGCCTCCAAGAAGGCCCCCAGGAAGGCCAGAAGAGGCCAAAATCATTGATTTGTCCTAGGTCTTTGAAAGATTTTGACATTTGCTTCTTTTCAGCCTTCCGACGGCCCGAGACTGCCCAAGAGCCCCACCAAGACGGCCCCAACCCCAAGAGGCCCCCAAGACGGCCCAGGAGGCCTCAAGACGCCCAAGACGCCCAAGATGGCCTCCAAAACGCCCTGGAGCATTCCAAGAGGGCCCGAAGTCGTCCCAGAGAGGCCCCCCAAGCGGCCTCCGACGGCGTCAGACGGGCCAGGAGTCCACCAAGACGGCCGAAGATGGCCCTAAGCTGGCCCAAGACGGCCCAAGACGGCCCAAGAGGCCTCAAAGAAGGCCCCCAGGAAGGCCCGAAAAGGCCAACATCATTGATATCCGATGAGTTTTTGAAGGATTGTGGCATTTGCTTTTTGTTCGGCCTTCCGACGGCCCGAGACGGTCCAAGAGCCCCCCAAGATCGCCCAGGAGGTCGCCAGTATGGCCCCAGAACGGCCCAAGAGGCCCCCAAGACGGCCCCAAGAGGCCCCCAAGACGGCCCAAGAGGCCTCCAAGACGTCCAAGATGGCCTCCAAAACGGCCCTGGAGCACTCCAAGAGGGCCACAAGACGGCCCAGAGAGGCCCCCAAGACGGCTTCCGACGGCGTCAGACGGGCCAGGAGCCCACAAAGACGGCCAAAGAGGCCCCCAAGAAGCCCCCAAAGGTCCAAGAGGCTCAGGAAGCTCCCAGAAGGCCCCAAGAGTGCCCCCAGAGGCTCCCAAGATGCTCCCTCCCAATGCCCCCTCCTCCTCCTCCTCCTCCTCCTCCTCCTCCTCCTCCTCCTCCTCCTCCTCCTCCTCCTCCTCCTCCTCCTCCTCCTCCTCCTCCTCTTTCTCCTCCTCCTCTTGATCTTCCCCGCCATCCTCCCCCGAGGGTTCCCCGAAGGGCTTCCACAACGGTTGGGGGAACACGTGGCCCGATACCTTGGCAGAGCTTTGCCACCACGCTTGGCCACATGGGCAATTCTAGCAGACAGTGGGCGGTGGTGATTCGCCGTACTGCAGGTTCGTGTCGTGTCGACCCTGGCGTTGGTTCCCGACACCGCGCGGATCGTTCAACCTTGAACGATCGGCCGCTTCCGAAACGTAAGATCGTTCAACACCCACCGATGCTGGGTCGCCAACGGCGTTCAACCTTGAACGCCAACGGCGGGGTCGCCACCGGTCGACACGACGCGAACCTACCGTAGGCGTCTTCGATCCACCGCCCCCTGTTGGCTTGCCACAGGAGCGCCCGGCGTGCTAGATCCTTTCTATGTTGGCTTTGGTTATTTTCCAAAAGAACTCCCCCTGGGGCTTCGGCCGATCCCACCGGGGTCCCGGAAAGGCCCGGCAGCTACCTCAACGACCGCAGCATAATTCCCAAAGACGGCTCAAGATGGCCTCTAAGATGGACACGTTAGCCCGAGATGGCCTCCAAGATGGCCCAAGACGGCGTCCAAGTCGCCAAAGATGGTCCAAGATGGCTTCCAAGACGGCCTGAGAGAGTCCAAGATGCCTTCAAGTTCGTCCCAGAAGCCTCCAAGACTGCCCAAAATGGCTCCAAGACGGCCTGCGACTGGCCAAGGGACCCCCACGAGGCCTCCAAGACGTCCTCAAGGAAGGCCCGAACGGGCAAAAATCATTAATTGTCCTTAGGTGTTTGAAGGATTTGGGCATTTTCTTCTTATCAGCTCTCCGCCGGCCAAAGACGGCCCAAGAGGCCCCCAACATCGTCCCAAGAGCGCCCAAGAGGCCTCCAAGATGGCGCCATGACAGCCCAAGAGGCCCCCAAGAGCGCCCCAAGAAGAGCCCAAGACGGCCCAAGATGGCCCCGAAGACGCCGAAGATGGCCTCCAAGACGGCCAAAATGGCCTCCAAGATGCCTCCAAGACGGCCCAAGATGGCTCCAAGATGGTCTACGACTGGCCAAGGGGCCCCTACGAGGCCTCCAAGGCGTCCTCCAGGAAGGCCCGAACGGGCAAAAATCATTAATTGTCCTTAGGTGTTTGAAAGATTTTGGCATTCTCTTCTTATCAGCTCTCCGCCGGCCAAAGACGGCCCAAGAGGCCCCCAACATCGTCCCAAGAGCGCCCTAGAGGCCTCCAAGATGGCGCCATGACAGCCCAAGAGGCCCCCAAGAGGGCCCCAAGAGGAGCCCAAGACGGCCCAAGATGGCCCCGAAGACGCCGAAGATGGCCTCCAAGACGGCCAAGATGGCCTCCAAGATGCCTCCAAGACGGCCCAAGAAGGCCTCCAAGGCAGCGAAGATGGCCCCAAGGTGCACCCAAGACAGCCCCAAATGGCCTCAAGATGGCGTCAGACTGCCCGGAAGGCCCGCAACAGGCCTCCAAGACGGCCCAAGATGAAGGGGCCCCACTCTGCCTCGGAGCTCGACCACCGGCAGGTTTTGTGCAACGACGACGACGACGAAAAAGACGACGACGACGATGACGACGGAAACGACGACGACGACGACGACGACGACGACGATGGCCGTCTCCCTCCTTCGACTCACTGCGTGTCTGTGCACCCGAGAATTCCAACAGGGGGCCGCGGGGGTGCGGGCCGCGTCCTCCCCCATGCCTCTCCTTCGCCAGCCGCCGCTGCAGCCTCGATGTCCCCCTGATCTCTCCGTAAGAGGAAAAAACTACACCAACAGGAATTTCCTAGAGGCCTCCTAGATGGGGTTCGAGTGGATGGGATCGGAGGATCGCGCCGCATCGCCGACGCATGGGCGAGGCAACGGCGACGTTAGCAATGCATCGGCGACGTCGGCATTGAGAAGATCGAGCTCCACGTCGAGCCGCATATCGCCGATGCATCGGCGATGCGGCGCGATCCTCCGACCCCACATACTCCGACCCTACCTGGGAGGTCCGCGCGGATTCCTTGGCTTGGATCTGTGCCGAACCGCCCTCCCTGGCGCGCAGAGCGCGACGGGAGGGGCGGCGCCCGAGGCGCCGCCGGGTGATTCCAGCACAGATCGAAGAAATGCGCGCGGTGCTCCGAAAGCTTGCCTACGCCGTCTTGTCTTACTCGACTCCCGCCTCCCTGCCCGCCTGCTTCGTCCCGCTGGCCCTGGCCTCCCGCCTGCGCGGTCGCCGTCGTATGCTTGCCTCTTGTTCCCGCCCTCCCCTTCAACCGCCGCGCAGCTCAGGCTGCTGGGAGCCCGCGGCGGAACGCCGTGGCTGAGTTTGGATCATCGGGATGCCGCAACCCGACAGATAAA
>CAUYUJ010003623.1:35376-65376 GCA_963575745.1 Prorocentrum cordatum
CTCCTCCTCCTCCTCCTCCTCCTCCTCCTCCTCCTCCTCCTCCTCCTCCTCCTCTTCCTCCTCCCTCTGGGGCAGGGCTCGGTGAAGCCAGGTTGGCCTCGGCAGCGCCTCGGGCCGAGCCCGAGGGTCAGCTGCTGGCCGGCGAAACGTCCGAGCTTCAAGTGCACCCGCGCAGCGAAAGCCAACAAAAAAAAAACTGGCGAAGGTCCCAACCATATGCAGTTGTGGCTACCGTAATTGTAAAGATCTGCTTCGGTGAAGCTCCCTATGGGGCCACGAAGCGCTGCACTGGGCGGGGGGGAACGCTGTACTGTGTGGGTGGTGTGCCGAATTGGGTTTCGGGGACGCATGCGTACGGTCCCACTGAGGGCTTCGGTGGAGCTCCCTATGGGGCCACGAAGCGCTCTTCTGAGTGAGTGAAAATGCCAAATTGGGTTTCCGGGACGCATGCGAACGGTCCCACTGGGGGCTTCGGTGGAGCCCCCAATGGGACCACGAAACGCTGCAGTGCGCCGGTGAAAATGCCAAATTACATTTCCCGGACGCATACGGACGGTGGCACTGGGGCCTTGGGTGGAGCCTCCTATGGGGCCACGAAGCGCTGCACTGGATGGGTGAAAATACCAAATTGGGCTTCCGGGACGCATGCGGACGGGTGCTCTGGGGCCTTCGGTGGAGCTCCCTATAGGGCCACGAAACGCTGTACTGGGTGTGCGGGACGCATGCGGGCGGTAGTGCTGGAACCTTCAGTGGGGCTCCCTATGTGGCCACGAAACGCTGTACTGGGCGTGCGGGACGCATGCGGACGGTAGCACTGGGACCTTCGGTGGGGCCACGAAACGCTGTACTGGGTGGGTGAAACGCAGAGAGGAGGGGGAGGGCCACGAAACGCTGTACTGGATGTGCGGGACGCATGCCGACGGTAGCACTGGGACCTTCGGTGGAGCTCCCTATGGGGCCACGAAACGCTGTACTGGGTGTGCGGGACGCATGCGGATGGCAGCACTGGGACCTTCGGTGGGGCTCCCTATGGGGCCGCGAAACGCTGTACTGGGTGTGCGGGACGCATGCGGACGGTAGCACTGGGAATTTCGGTGGGGCTCCCTATGGGGCCACGAAACGCTGCACTGGGTGGGTGAAACGCAGAGAGGAGGGGGAGGAGGGCCACGAAACGCTGTACTGGTTGTGCGGGATGCATGCCGACGGTAGCACTGGGACCTTCGGTGGAGCTCCCTATGGGGCCACGAAACTCTGTACAGGGTGTGCGGGACGCATGCGGACGGTAGCACTGGGACCTTGGGTGGGGCTCCCATTGGGGCCACGAAGCGCTGTACTAGGTGTGCGGGACGCATGCGGACGGTAGCACTGGGACCTTCGGCGGGGCTCTCTATGGGGCCACGAAACGCTGCACTGGGTGGGTGAAACGCAGGGAGGAGGGGGAGGAGGGCCATGAAACGCTGTACTGGGTGTGCGGGACGCATGCGGACGGTAGGAAGGAGGGGGAGGAGGAGGAGAGGAGGAGAACGCGGGGCGACGTCTCTTCAAAACGAGGACCCAACACCACAGGATGGTTGGGAAAACACGCCTCCGCCTCCTAGAGCCCCCTCCTGGGGCTCCACTCGCCCTCGCCGACTGTCGTCGTCGTCGTCTGTCGTCGTCTGTCGTCTGTCGTCTGTCGGTCGTCGTCGTCGTCGTCGTCGTCGTCGTCGTCGTCGTCGTCGTCGTCGTCGTCCGTCGTCGTCGTCGTCGTCGTCGTCGTCGTCGTCGTCGTCGTCGTCGTCGTCGTCGTCCGTCGTCGTCGTCGTCGTCGTCGTCGTCGTCGTCGTCGCGCTCCGCCTCGCCGGCGCCGGAGAGCCGCCCAGCGAAGGCCTGCAGGGCCTCGAAGAACCTCGGGGGCGGCCGCCGCGCGGGCGGGCGGCAGCGCGGGCAGCGCCGACCGACGACGACGACGACGACGACGACGACGGCGACGGCGACGACGACGGCAACGGCGACAACGACGGCGCACGACGACGACGACGACGACGACGACCACGACGACGACGACGGCGACGACGACGACGACGACGACGACGACGACGACGACGGCGACGGCGACGACGCACGACGACGACGACGACGACGACGGACGACGACGACGACGACGACGACGACGCGACGACGACGACGACGACGACGACGACGACGACGACGACGACGACGACGACGACGACGACGACGGCGACGGCGACGGCGTCGGCGACGGCGACGGCGACGGCGACGGCGACGGCGACGGCGACGGCGACGGCGACGGCGACGGCGACGGCGACGGCGACGGCGACGGCAACGGCGACGACAACAGACCGACGCCGACGACGACGACGACGCCGCACGACGACGACGATGACGGCGGCGGCGGCGGCGACGCCGACGACGACGACGGCGACGACAACGACGACGTCGACGTCGACGGCGACGGCGACGGCGACGACAACAGACCGACGCCGACGACGACGACGATGACGACAACTACGACCACGACGACGACGACGCCGCACGACGACGACGACGGCGGCGGCGGCGGCGGCGGCGGCGACGACGACCGCGACGACGACGATGGCGACGGCGACGGCGACGGCGACGACAACAGACCGACGCCGACGCCGACGCCGACGACGACGACGACGACGACGACGCCGCACGACGACGACGACAGACGACCACTCAGGGGCGCCCAAGAAGGGGGTTTGCAAATCATGGCGCACCAGGCCGATGCCTCGCTGCCCCATGGGTGGCCGCCAGCTGCGCAACTGTCGCCACTTCCCTGCACTCCCAGGTCCAGCGGAGTCGGGGGGCACGCGCACCCGGACGAGACCTCGCTGCTTCCTGGGTGGCTGCGAACTGCGCCACCGTCGCCACCTTCGTGGGCTCCTGGGAGGTCCAGCGGAGTCGGGGGCCCCGCGAGGGAAAGGCTCGAGAGAAGAGGAGGGGCCGCGAACGCTGGGGAGGCATCGCGGCCCCCGCTGTGGCGAGCCCCCCCCCCGAGTCCCTCCCCCCCCCTCTTGGCCGCCCCCGAGCCCCGACCGAGGCGAGGCCGAGACGGGGGCAGGATCGGACCGGGGCAGGCCGGGGATCTCCGAGATCGGGCACTGCCGGAAGACGTCCTGCCTTTCATGCACCTCCTGTGTGCCCCGCAGCCCTTCGGCCCTGTGGCGCGAGTAGGCCCCGAGGGCCCGCACCTCTTCAAGCATCGCAGGGGTGCGCCTGCCAGGCAGTTCCGGCAGGCGGGGCACGGGCAGCGGTGGGCCTCGACATCGCACTGCAGAAAACGAACGGGGAGCTCTGGGAAAGGGCAATTCTTCGACTGGGGGGTCGACTACAGAATCGGTGTGCCCCAACATTGATTTCCACGCCGACTTTTCAACAAAAACATGTCCAAGATTTCTAGATCTGCGAACATTCTACGAATGTTCAAGAGGATCCGATCCGAAAAATCGATTCTGGGGTAAATCAAAATTCTGTAGTAGATCCCCTACTCGAACTCTGGAGGATGCTCTGAGAGCGTTCCGAAGAACGCTCTGGATCGATGCGTACCAGTCCTAGTAAATCAATTCTGTAGTAGATCCCCTGCTCGAACTCTGGAGGATGCTCCGAGAGCGCTCCGAACAACGCTCTGGATCGATGCGTACCGGTCCTGGGCCCGCCCGGGCGACGCTGTGGCCACCCCCGCGCGCCGCGGCGCCGTGGCAGCGCGGCGCCAGCCAGCAGCTGCTGTCGGAAACAGATAGTTGCTGTAGGCCCCCAAACTGCCCCCAATAGGGATCCCACAAAGGACGCACGCGCCCAGCTATGTACATGAACACGGCCCCTCGATCCGCGAGACCGGCCGCGTTATACGAACATTTGCGCAATGCGTACTCGCGAAACCAGCGTGGATTCATGTACGTGTACGTCCTTTTGTCGCTCCTGACCCAAGAGGCCCCGAGAGCGCTCGTCATCGTTGCCTTCGTCCTCGTTGTCGTGGTCGCCATCCAGGGTCGGCGGCCACGGCCGCAGAGCCTTCGCAACAGTTGCCGTTCTGCACTGCTGCCTCTTGTTTTGCATCGCGCGGCTTCGGCCTGGGCTTGATGTGCTTCGGACGTGGCTTGCTTCAGCTTGAGATCAGGATTCTGCATGTGGGGGTTCAGGGGAAGGGCCGTGCCCGAAGCGCCAACCGCTGCCAGCAGAGAGTAAGCTGTTTGCACAGCTGTTTGCTTTAGTGCGACAGCGTTCATGTCGCAGCCTATGTCCTGAGCGGGATGTGATCGTTCAAGGTTGAGCGTAATGTTCCGCGAGCGGGGCGTGGTGTTCTGGGAGGGTGTGGTGCGCCAGGCGTCATCATATACGAACGATGCATTCCGTTGCCGCTTCTGTTGCTACATTTTGCGCTGGCCTTTCTGGCATGGTTGGCCTTATCAAGTCTGCGTGGTTACAAATCCGCCAACCCTGTCGGCGTGTGCAAGACACTGTTTCGTATGACTCGTCGTCGTCGTAGCCGTCGCCGCTCCCCCCCCCTTTCCCTGAGCCCTCCTCCTAAAGCGCGCCAGCCAAAGCGAAATCGAGCAACGTCGCAACTGAGTCGAAGGGAAGCCCCTTTCCTCTGATCCCTTCCCGCGCTGGGGAGGGGGGGGGCCCAGGGGGGTGTTGAGGGGCGTGTTGGGGAGGGTACCGGGTCAGAATGCCATCCCCCGGGGGGTCCTGGAGCAGCCCCCCAAAAACTCTAGACGGGCCAAGGGTGCCCCAAGCGGCTCCCAAGACGGTCCAAGAGGGCCACGAATCGCCGAACGATCGGTCCAAGACGCCCAAGATAGCCTCCAGGCGGCCCAAGAGGCCTCCAAGGCGCCAAAAGAGGCTTGCAAAAGCACTCCCAAGAGGGCCTCAAGAGGCTTGAGCACTCCCAAGAGGGCCTCGAGAGGCGTGCAACAGCACTCCCAAGAGCACTCATTGACTTGATTTAGGTCTTGAACGGTTTAAGCGTTCTCGCCTTTTCGGCTTCCCGACGCTCCAAGACGGCCCAAGAGGCCCCCAAGACGGCTCCAAAAGGGTGCCCAGACGGGGGACCCGAACGGACCGTTCGAGCCCTCGGCCCCGAGAGGCTTCCGGGAGGCCCCAAGAGGCCCCAAGAGGCCCCCCAGAGGCTCTCCCGGGAGGCTCGCACTGTCTGCTCGGTTCGCGGCCCATCTGCAGGGACCCTCCGCAGACGTCCCCTGGAGGCCCACGTGACAGACACAAAGCTCCCCGTCACCTCCCTTGCCCAACTGGGGCGCCTCACGGGCAAGCCGTGCTATCCGACCACCCGAGCAACGCGCGCTCTCACTCTGCTTTGACATTATCACCACGATCTTGACTTGAACAGCGGCGCGCCCGCTGCAATCGCCGAGTGCGGTGTAAGAGTGCCACGGGCCCGCTTGGTATCAGTTTAGTTGCGCAGCGTGTGATGCGTGAGTACGCTGATGTATTCCGAAAACAAACGACTGCACTGTTTCATGGGAATACACAGGCGATCGTTGGAGCGTGGGTGCGTCCATGTTGACTTCTGCGCGTTCCCATCTTGGCTGATTGGCGCGCCCAACTTGACTTGATAGTGCGCCCATTTGTGGCAGAACAAAAAAGTGATATCTCGGATTTCGTGGTGCTGTATGCGCGGGACGAGACATCGTTCACGAGGTCACCATACATGCGCGCCTGTTCCATGTGTCACCGACCGACTGGTGTGCGTTTGAACGGCCATCTGTCCAAGAGTTAAATCACGTGTCTTCGAGCACTGTGCCGCATCCAGCTCCGGACCGCAAGCGATTACGTCGGAAACGCCCCGAGCAATTACACGGTCAGGAAGTTTTGGATAGCGTGTCGCCGCGGCGGCCCGGGCGACACGCTATGCCCTGCAAGTGGAGAGCGTGTCGTTCCGCTCCGCGGGGCGGGAGGCTCGGGAGGGCTCGGGGCGCCGACCTCCGGGGATCAGGATGTCGACAGCGCATCGCGCCGAATCGCGGTGGACCTGAACTGACGGAGCGACACGCTGACCGACACTTCCTGACCGCGGTGCTGTTGCGCTCGCTTCGCTGTGGAGCGGCCGCCCACAGCCCGAGTCCCACTCGGATGAGCACCCCGAGCTGCCTGGGAGAACTTCGCGCACGAGCACAACATCAAAACGCCCTCCGGCGAGCTCGGATTCGATTTTGGCTCTCGCTCTGCAGCAGAGCACGCCGCCGGCGCGCGCTCTCAGCTCGCGCGTCGGCACGCCGACCAGCTCCCCCCCCGCCGGCAACCCCGAGCCTCGCCACACCCAGCGGGGGCAGCCTCGGGGCCCTGCGCCGCCCCCCGGGCACGGGAGTCCAAGGGGGGGGGGGTTCTCCGAGGGCGAGCCGCCGGATGCCCCAGAGGGGGGGGGTTCTGGACCCCCCTCCTGCCCCAGGACCCCCCCCACACCCTCCCCCCCTTTCAAAAAGGGGGGGGGGCGCGGTGTGCCCCCCCCCCCCCCCCTTTTGACCACGCCGCCTCCCTGGCTCCGGAACCCGGTTCGTGCCGCCCTACGACCTCAGACCCAGAACCCTAACCCTGACACCCCAGCCCTGAAACCCTAACCCTACCACCTTCACCCTAAACCTACCCCCATACCCTCATCCCTAACCCAATAACCCTAACCCCTAACCCTAACTCCTCACCCTGACCCTAACCCCTAACCCTAACCGTAACCTTAACCCATACCCTAAGCCTAAGCCTACACCCTACACCCTACACCCTACACCCTAGACCTAAACCCTAACCCCTACCCTATCCCCTAAACCCTAACACCCCGACTTTAACCCTTATCCTTAACCACTAACCATAATCCCGAACCCGAACCCCAACCCCTTACCCGAACCCGACACCCTAACCCTGACTGGCCATGGTTTTTTGAGGAATGCACTGCTACACTCCTCCTCGGCCAGGCGCCAGCGTGCGCCGCCGCCGACAGCAAGCATTCCAGCCTGCTCACTCACTCCTTCTCGCTCGATCTGGTGGCCGAGCCCCTCGACTCAAGCCGTGTTCACACCGCCGCCCTCAGCGACAGCTTGCTCCTCCCGTCCAGGATCGTGAACCCGCGCCGATCCAGGAAGTAGTCGATCTTGTCTCCGGCGAGGTGCTTCGTCATCAGGTCGGCTATGTTCTGCTCGCCGTGTACCTTGACCAGCCTCGCCCTCTTCTCGTGGTAGATGGCCTGCACCCAGAAGTACTGGGCGTGCAGGTGCCTGACCTTGCCCGCGCCGAGCCTGAGCGCCATCCCGCGCCCGGCCGTCGCGTCCGCATCGACAACCAGATCCTTGACCATGCCGAAATCCTCGCACATGCTCTGCGTTCCGAGCCCGACGCTCGTGCCGCGCACGATCGCGTAGACCTCCGACTCTCCGCTCGATGGGGCCACCACCGTCTGGGTGTCGGCCATCGCCTTCAGCAGGTGCGCGCCGTGGTACAGCGCGATCCCTGTCGTGCTCCTCCTTGTCAGCACGCAGCCCGCGTGGTACGAGTCGCACGCCGCCGCCAGGACGTCCGGCTCGATCTGCTGGACGAACCGCTGCACGACCCTCTGCCTGCGCAGCAGGTAGCGCCCGATGCGCTTCACCATCTCCATGGCCATCTGGGTCGGCTTGCTCATCCACCTTGCCGCCGCTGCAAAGAGCAGGTCGATCCTTTCCATCGCCAAGTAGTTGATCCTCATGCACACGCTCCGGAACAGCGCAGCATCACCAACTCCCAGCGGGGGAGACTCCGTCAGCTCCTCTGCCGTCCTCTGGACGCCTGGCGACGTGACCGACTTGCTGCCCCTGTCTAGCCCGAGCTTCAGCCGCGACAGGACGATCGACATGGCGGGCATCAGCCCCCCATTGCAAGCACGGAGCGCCCTTCTCCGTCTCGGTGAGCTTGACGATCCTGTTGAGCAGCTTGACATCCTGCAATCGTCCCATCCGAGTACCCCGCGCACCTTTACCAGGAGTCGCTTGGACAGCTCGACCTTGAAGCACCCGAGGGCGTCGTCCTCGCCCTCGCTCGCGAAGTCGTCTCCGCGGTAGAACAATTGGATATTATTCTCGTCGTGCCGGCACAAGCGCGGACAGAACACTCCGATCGCAGCGTCTCCATCACCTTGTCGGCGAAGTTGGCCGCAGCGCCCCTCGCACCGTACGTGCTCTTGAGCAGCAGCGCGCAGTGGCCCTCTCGACCTCGCTCGTCGGGAAGTTGAACAAACGCCCGTCGGCGCGCTGGCTTATGGAAATGCGCCCGGCTGATGTCGATGAACATCAGCTCGCGCCCCCTGCAGTCGCCGCTCCTCCTGCTCATCATCTTGCCGAAGAGCATATTGACCCCATCCTGCGGCGGGGTCGCCGAGAACACGTCGCCCCTGAAGATCCCGGCCTTCGTCTGCGCGCTCTTCAGCTTCTTCGCGACCAGCCTGCGCCTGATCTCCGGGCGCGCGTCGTCGCCCTTGTTGATGCCCACCCACTTGACCGGGATGGGCTTCGCCTCGGTCTCCCCCCAGCAGAGGGGCTCCGGCACCTCCTCGCGCACTTCATCTCGCCCATGTACTCGAGCTCCTCCTGCCCGCCGGCCCGCGCCAACTTCGCGTCCAGCAGCTGGCCCGAGATGTTGTCGCGGAGCTCCTCGAACTTCTCCATGTCCCAATCGACGGCGCCCCCCTCGCAGGTGACGCCAGCCGTGAACGCGCTCAGGTCGCCGTTGACCTTTAGTTGCTTCTTCAGGCCCCTGAGGATCGCCGCCACCAGGGCCAGAGGGTAGCTCTGCGCTGCCCGCGTCTTCGAGCCCCCAACCAGCGGGAAATGGTCATGCCACCAGCTCCGAGGTAGGTCCTCGTTCTCGCACCTGCGGGAGACCTCTGCCAGGATGCACTCCGAATTGCTCATGCAGCCGGTCGGCTTAAGGACCAGGCCCATCGACTTGCCGTCGAAGTCAACCGTCTGCTGGCCCCAGCAGCACCGATGTCCCGTGACACGCGAGACACCCTCCATCTTAGACAGGTCCACCATGAAGTCCAGCTTCCCGTTCCAAGCTCGGTCCGAGTGCTCGCGCAGGGAGCAGCGCCCCTCCCGCACCTGCTTCGCGCACAGCTTCGCACAGAACCGAAGATGGCGGATGCCCTCGACCACCTTCCTCTCGTACGCCTCTGGGTCTCGATCCTTGCTCAGGTTCACGATGGTGCTGAAGGCCCGGCACATCGGCGAACCCACAAAGAGGCACGGCTTCTCCTACTCGACGGTCGCCTCGCACATCTTCTGCCTCGCCGGGTCCGACATATCCCACTGCTCCCCGTTCTCGCCCTTCAGGCGCAGGTCGAAAGCGTGCCCTGGGTTGAGGCCGAACGACTCCGCCCTGTTCGTGAACTTACCCGGCCCGAACAGCTCGGCGACGTCGAAGAAGCCCAGCTCGTGGATGACCCCCTCGACCTCCTCCAGAGACTCAGCGCTCATGGCGCCGTCTCTCACCAGCTCCGCCTCGGCGGGCCTCTTCAAGCTCGTCCCCGAGCTCTCGCCCATCGCCTGTGGTCCCTCTAGGGCCGCCTCCGCGGTCCTCTTCACGCCCGAGCCCGCGCCAGACGCCGCCGCACTCGCGGCCGCCCGAGGCTGACCTCGATCTGCTGCAACCCCCGAGGCCGCGCCGTCACCTGCCGCCGGCGCTGCCTCCGACTCGGCCGCCTGACTCTCAGCTGGCCGCTTCTCTCCTCGCCGCTCCTCGGCGATCCTCAATCGCTTCCTCATCTCGAAGTCGTCTCCCATGAGCTTCACTACCCTTGCCCTGCAGGCCTCGCTGCGACCGCCAGCCGGCAACCCATCCGCGCAGCTCTCGCAGCCGATGCAGCCCGGGGTGCGCCCGAACTTCTTGATCTCCACCTCGTTGCGGATGTACACCTGCCGTGGTCCTGGAACTCCTCCTGCGCCAGTGCCCGGCCGCGCTGCCCGCGGCTCCACTGGCAAGGGCGCCTCGTCGGACGCCTTCGCGATCGGGAACCCGGCCGCCAGCGCCTCGCCCCCGTCTCTGGCTACACCTGGCACAGGCCGCCACGGTGAGCCCTGTAGCTTCTTAAGCAGCTCGACGTTGTAGCGATCGTCACCGGCCTTCCTCCTGACCGCCCGGGCTCGAATCACGCCCATCCCCACACCAATGCACAGCTGCTGGCTCGTGAACTTCACGCCCAGGAAGATGCGAATCAACCACTTAGCATCCAGCTTGTTATTGTGCCCCCTGTTCCTGTCCGCCGGCCAGTAAAACGCCGCCTCGGCGAACGGCGGGAGCCCTCTTCGGCACTTCCTCGGAAGTCTCTCGCGCGCCGCGCGGATCCGCCCCGACCTCGAACAGGCTGAGCACCACGCCGGCGTTGTTGATGAGCCACGGCACGATCATGTGGTCGTAGCTGATCGGCCCTCCGCACTGGCGCTCGACCGCCAGCTTCAGGGTCCGCACGATGCCGCCTACGGACTGAACCGCGCGCTCATTCGCGCCGTTGGCCTGGTGCTCTTCCACGGGGCTCTCCTCCTTCACGATCTGGCAGCTCTCGCCCAGATTCTCGATGACCTTCTTCTTCAGGTCCACGATCGCAGGCTCCTGATCACTCTTGTAAATGAAGTGCTTCACCCCAGTGTACGGGATGGCCTCCGTCACCGTCTCGACGGTCCAGACCTCTCTGGATCCCTTGCTCGTCACCGCGATAGACACCGTCCATCGCCCCTTGTGCTCACGCAGCACAATCGTCGGCGCTGCCTGCGCATCGTCTCCTCCAAAGAACGCGTAGTCCATGGAGATCGCGTTGACCAGATGCTCTCGCTCTGCGCCAAGTCGTCGATGATCGGCATTGCGGCCGCGTCCTCCGACGCAGCTCCCGCACCATGCCCTGGACTGCACGTGCCCTGCCGCCTCGTGCGCTTCCCGCTGGGCCGTCGTCGGCTCGAACGGCCTCGGTGCCACCGTGACCGGCGGATCCTCCATTACCTCACCCCCCTCGCCCTCCGGCTGCGGCGCAGCGGGCGCCGCCACGACCGGCGCTGCCGCTGAGCCCGAGCTGCCTCCCTCGAAGACGGTGGAGACCTCGCGCCCCTTGTCAGGCCCCACTGCCCTGCGTGCCTCTGGTTTCCCGACATCACACTGGGATCCGGGGCCGACCGTTCCCGTCGGCTGACCTTCTGGAGCCTGATCGTGTAGACGCCGCGCCGCAAGTGAATCGGCAGGCTCTTGCCACTCGCAATGCGCCTCAGGTAGCACCCCCCCTCGGCCCGAAGTACACCTGGTGACGCTTCTCCACCGGCTTCGACACAGCCAGCAACTTGCGGTGCACTCCTGTCGATGCGCATCGCAACCGCCTCGCGCTGCCGCCCTCCGCCAGGACCTCGATGATCTTCTCGCCCTCGTCGTGAACCAGCTGGCCATTGGCCGCCCGGTAGCTGGCCCCACTCTCGCTCGACAGCGCCGGCCTCGCCCCCACATCTCTGAGCCGCGAGTTCGGGGCCGCGCTCGCAGCCGCCCCCGAGCCAACTGCAGCGTAGAAGGACTCCTCGCTGCCGTCGCCCATCGCGTTCAGCTCCAGAGTGCACAAGTCCAGCCCACCAAGGTTGCCGGGCCTCTCGGTCTCTGGCCCCTGCTGCTTGTCGTTCGCCCCCAGAGAGTTGGCCCCGCGACCCGACGGCTGTTGGCCGCGATTCGAGGGGCAGTCCGTCCGTCGATGACCCCAGCCCCAGCATTGCGAGCAGTAGCCTTGGAAGCCGGCCTGCTGCCGCTGCCGATCTTGCCGTCCGGCTCTCCTCGGCCAGGGTTGAGGCGATGCCTTCCCGTCCTTGCTCTTGTCCTTGGCGCCCTTGCCTTTGGCTTTGCCGCCCTTGTCGCTCCTGCCCTTGCCTTTCTAGCTCCTGGCGCCCCGGCGAGCGCCGCCTCCCGGAAGCCAGCAGCCCCTCTTCACGTGGCCCTTCTCGCCGCAGCTGTTGCACGCGATGTCCGAGCCGCCTTTGCCCCCTTGGCCTCCTTCGAGGCCACTGATGTCCATCGGCGTCGGACCGTCGTTGACCTTCGACTCCGGGCAACCCTGGATCTCCTCTCGAACGCTGATGTAGCTCTTCAGCATGTTGGCGTTCAGGACCAAGTGGTCCTCGAGCGCACCCTTGGCCATGCTGGCGAGCACCTCCGTCTTGATGTCCCCCTGCATGGATGCCCCAGCTCGCCCCTCGTAAACCCGGAGCATTTCTTCCCACTTGGCGATGTGGCTGTTGAGCTCCTTCACCTCCACGGCTCCTGGCTGGATCAGCGCGCCCAAGATGTTCCTCTTCCTGCCGGCGCTCTGCGGGTCGAACCGACGCGAAATGATCCTCCACGCCTCGAAACCGTCGTTGTCCTTGGTCGCCTGCACCAGGTCCAGCGCTTCGCCCTCGCAGAGCTGCGCCAGCAAAGCGTACATATGCCTGCTAACACCACGCAGGTCGGCCGCCTCCATCTCCATGCGCAGGGCTATCTCCTCGCGGTCGCCCGGACTCAGCGGGCCCCCCTGGTCTTGGATGTAGTCCATGGCCCCCTTGATTCCCGACGCCGCGCCCTCCAGGCAGTTGCCCAACTTGAAGGACCAGCTCGACCAACTCTTCATGTCGCTGTTGAACACCGCGGGCTTGCCAATGCCCTTCATGTCCACGAACTGCACCCTACCGCGCCTGCTCTCTTTCTCCGCCAACACCGCGGCCTGCAGCTTGTTCATCTGCTCGAGCTCCTCCACTCGCTGGCTCTGCATGGTGTCGACCAACCCTCTCTGCCGCTGCAACTCCGCGGTGAGCTGCTGCACCTGCGTCACGACCTGCTTCACTTGCTCCTCGGCTGCCTTCACAGCCGCTGCCTGATCTCCTCACGCAGCTCCTTCGTCGCAACTCGTTGAAGATCCTGTCCGAGGTGCCCCCAGATCCTCTGCAGCCGCCTGATCCTGAACAGAATCCGCACCAGCCGTCTCCAGCTCCTCCTGGCTCGCTCGGCGGCCGGACTCTCAACGAACTTCCACCGGCTAGCTCCGACGCCAGTGCCGCCACACGGAGCACACGCAGCACAAGGAACCCCTTCGTCGTGGCTCCAATCGGGGCGCGTCGCGCCCGAAAAGGTAGATGGATCGGTAGCGGGCCCGAACGATGAACCAGCTCCGCTACCATGACGATGGTTTTTTGAACCAACGCGGCTAGGGATGCGATCCACCCCTTGAATCCTGTTCTGAGGAATGCACTGCTACCCTGACCCTACCTTAACCATAACCTCTAACCGCCAAGCCCTAACGCTAAACCCTAACCCTGACCCCTAACCCGAAGCCCTACCATAACCCGAATCCAAACGTCTAACCCTAACCCCTAACCCTAAACCGGCGCACATCCCGCGCGGACGTCAATGCGGTGTCCTGGGGTATCCTCCACTCGCACTGAAATGCCCGCGCAGCCCCCAGTTGTGCCATCACTGTTTCTCATGTTGTGGGAGGGCGGGTGGGAATGGGCATGCCATGCTTGACTCGTTCGAGCCGGCTAGCTTGATCACTGTTCCCTAATAATAAACACACCCTCCCCCAAGCGACTGGGGGCCAACCCGAGTCCATGCCGACCCCCCCCCGCCATCCCTTGGAAAAAAACCATACAAAACACACTTTGCCTCCGAATTCGGAACATGCGCAGCCAACCCGATGCACCCCCCCCCCACCATCCCTGACACAAAAACAATACAGAGTACACTTGGCGGCGGCGGCGGCTGCGGCGGCTGCGGGGGCGGCGGCGGCGGCGGCTGCGGCGGCTGCGGCGGCGGCGGCGGCGGCGGGGGCGGGGGCGGCGGCGGCGGCGGCGGCGCTGCGGCGGCGGCGGCGGCGGGCGGCGGCAGGCGGCGCGGCGGAGGCGGCGGCGGAGGCGGCGGCGGCGGCGGCGGCGGAGGCGGCGGCGGCGGCGGAGTGGCCCCCAGTAGCTGCCCATCCAAAGACGACTGCTGAATATGCTGAGGCTCGGGTGCTACGTATGTGTTGGGAGGGCGGGTGGGAGTGAGCGAGACGGCTTGCGGGCGGGGAGGGGGTAACTTGACCCTAACCCCTACCCCAACCCCCCAACCCCAACCCTAACCCAACCCCCAATCCTGGGACTGAAACCCTCTCTCTCACACACACACACACACACACACACACCTTGGAAAGCGGGGGGGCGTCCGAATACGCCCCCCCCGCCCTGAACGGGGGAGGGAGGGGGGTTCTGCAAGCACCCCCCCTTTTCATTTGCGAGGGCATCCACTGGCGCTCTTTCGTCTTCCCCCTCACCTCTTACTCCTCCTGATTCTTTTCCTCCCCCTTCGAACTTCGAACCTTGAGCTGCGGATTTCTCCGTTCTGGGGGCTCACTGAAGCCCAGTCCTCCTCCTCCTCCTCCTCCTCCTCCTCCTCCTCCTCCTCCTCCTCCTCCTCCTCTTCCCCCTCGTCCTCCGCCTCTTCTTCGTTGCTCCTCCTCCTCCTCCTCCTCCTCGTCCTCCTCACCACCACCACCACCACCACCATCACCACCACCACCACCACCACCATCACCATCACCATCATCAGCATCAGCATCAGCATCAGCATCAGCATCATCATCATCAGCATCAGCATCATCATCATCATCATCATCATCATCATCATCATCATCATCAACAGCAGCAGCATCATCATCATCATCGTCATCATCATCATCATCATCATCATCGTCATCATCATCATCATCAGCATCAGCATCATCATCATCGTCATCATCGGATCACCATCATCACCACCATCACCAGCATCGTCATCATCATCATCATCATCATCATCATCATCATCAGCATCAGCATCATCATCATCATCAGCATCAGCATCAGTATCATCATCACCACCATCATCATCATTATCATCATCATCAGCAGCATCAGCACCATCATCATCCTCATCATCAGATCACCAGCATCACCATCATCATCATCATCATCATCAGCATCAGCATCATCATCACCACCATCATCAGTATTATCAGCATCATCATCAGCATCATCATCATCAGCATCATCATCATAAGTCATAAGCATCATCATCAGCATCGTCCTCGTCCTCGTCCTCGTCATCGTCATCGTCATCGTAATCATCATCGTCGTCATCAGCAGCATCATCACCATCAGCACCATCATCAGAATCATCATCATCAGCAGCATCATCATCGTCCTCATCATCGTCATCGTCCTCGTGGTTATAATCGTCATCGTCACCACCACCATCACCGTCACCATCATCACCATCATCATCATCACCACCGTCATCATGATCTCATCATCATCATCATCATCATCATCATCAGCATCATCATCATCGTCACCATCACCATCACCATCATCATCACAATCACCATCACCATCAACATCACCATCATCAGCATCATCATCATCAGCATCGTCATCGTCAGCATCAGCATCATCAGCAGCATCATCATCATAATCGTCATCGTCAGCATCAGCATCAGCATCAGCATCACCATCACCATCACCATCATGATCATGATCATGAGCAGCAGCATCATCAGCATCAGCATCATCATCATAAGCAGCATCAGCATCATCAGCATCAGCATCATCATCATCACCAGCATCAACACCATCAACATAATCATCATTAGCATCATCATTATCATTATCATCATCATCCGCATCAGCATCATCATCATCATCATCATCATCATCATCATCATCATCATCATCGTCATCATCATGTGGGCTCTCTAGGGAGCTTCGGACTGACCATCGCGACAGCCGAGAATTACCATGTAGTGGCACTTAGTGGCCACTTAGCGGCCTGTAGCAGCCGTTTAGTGGCACTTAGTGGCACTTCGTGGCCTTTAGCGGCCCCGAAAAGTTCCATGTAGTGACACCTAGCGGCCGCACCATTTAGTGGCACTTAGTGGTCGCTAGTGGCTCCGAGAATTACCATTTAGTGGCACCTGGTGGCCGTTAGTGGCTCTGAGAACTTTAGTGGCACTTAGTAGCCCGAGCTCTACCTTTTAGTGGCACTTAGTGGCCGGTAGTGGTCCCGAAAATTACCATGTAGTGGCACTTAGTGGCCGTTAGTGATTCCGAGAACTACCATTTAGTGGCACTCAGTCCGTGTAGCCCCCATCTGGGCCACGGGCATGTAAATCAAGGCTCGGGGTCGCCGACCTCCGTTAAACCACGGGCGCGTGAGTGAGGCCGCCGGCCCCATCGGGACCGCAAGCGTTCGTGCCGCTAAGAGCCGCTATCTTCCAAAAAAACAATTCGAAGACATGATACGGTTCCCCAAGTTGGCCACATAATCATCAACTCCTGCTCCTGCTCTGAGCTCCACCTCCTCTGGGAGTGCCAGGCTGCGAGCTCCGCCTTCTCGGATCGACCGCGGCCTCGGAAAACGCCACCGCGCAATCGATGCTCTGGGGCAGGCCTGGCCAGGATTCGGTGCGCGCAGATGGATCATGAGCTGCTGCATCCCTGCGGCAGGGGGCCGCGATCCCACATGCGGCTGCTGCGGCTGCGGCGCGCTGCGCGGCTGCTGCGGCAGCCAGTGCAGACTGAACTGCCGCGGGCTGGAGGCCAATGCCTGGCGAACAGGGCGGAAATAGCTGCCCAGAGTAGCCAGGGTCTTCCGCAGGCTGCTTCGGCGGGGCGGCTTGCTGCTGGGTTGGACTGGCCAGCACGGAGGTGTGCGGGACCCTTCGAGCTGAATCCAGAAGGCGGGGCCAAGACTCGCAACGCGCCTCTACTTCACGAAACCCAGGCGGACGTGACGAAGACGACGGCGACGACGACGACGACGACGACGACGACGACGACGACGACGACGGCGACGGCAACGGCGACGACGGCGACGGCGACGACAACGACGACGACGACGACGACGACGACGACGACGACCAAACTAACTTTGGGGGGGCCTCCTGGCTCTGGAGGTCCCTGGGCATACCCAGAGGCCTCCCCGCAGGCTACCGAGGCCTGGCAGGAGGGGAGCGAAAAGGTTCGTCGGCGAGCCTTTTGGGGGAAGTGAGAGGAAGAAGGCGTTCTCAGAAGGCGGCGGGGCTGCTCAGAAGCCCTCTGGCCTTCTGAGTTTTTATTCCCCCCTTCTTTGAAGGCCAAAACAGCAGGTTCTCAGAGCCTGGCTTGACATCTTCTGGGAATTTTGGTGTGTACGAAGGAGTCCCAGAATACAACCAGACACAGGGGGAGGAAGAAGGCGTGGTGACCTCGGGTTGGTTTTTGGAAGATTGTGATAGATTTGACAATTCATTTCCATAATCCAGATCTTTATGCCCTGCAGTCGATCATGGCGCGTCTCATGGTGAAATTATCAGAGCTGTAGCTGCAGCACAGCTCTCGAAAATTAGGAGGAACCGTCGGCCGTCGGGATGCATTTTTCCAGATGATAATGGTTTCGTGAACCTTCTCAGAAGGCGGCGGGGCTGCTTAGAAGCCATCTGGCCTTCTGAGAAGGTTTTTGCGTCTTCGGGGAAGGCTCACAAACTTCTCAAAAGGCCGGGGGACTTCCGAGCCTTCTGAGAAGGCCCGTCCCCTCTCGCTTCCCCACCGGGCTCGCCGCCGAAAAGTACCGATACTGCTTATCCCCAGACCTCTCCTGGGGTGCGTTCTGACCAGAGTTCCGAGGAGAATCCAGCCGTGACGACGAGGGCTTTTCAGGACGAGCTTCTTCTCTTCCCCTGCAATGAAGGCCATAAACGAACTTTGAAACACCTCGACCCTCCATTGCGCCGTCAGGATAGGTCCATGTCCACTGCTGCGGGGTCCTCTTGGACTCGGAGAGCGTTGTGTGTGGATATCTACCCGCCCATGCAGGCGGCCACATATCCGTATCCACCACTCCTCGATACCCCAGGATGCGACTCCGAAGCGATGGAGATGGACATATCCTGGACGTAGGTGCCCCCTCGAGCCCGGATCGTCCACGACGGCGACGGAAAGCCCAGAGCGGCGCACTGGTCGAGGTCCGCGTCGATCAGCTCCTGGCACCCGAAGAAGGCCTGCCTGGGCGCCGCGCTGGCATCCGCCAGGCGGGCGCGCGGCCGCGCCAGCCTCCTCCCGAGGCACGCCTCCGCCCCGCTGCCACTCCTCCTCTTCCCCAGCCCTCCTCCATCCCTCCTCCTCCATCCTCCTCCTCCATCCTCCCTCCTCCTCCTCCTCCCCTTCCTCCTCCTCCTCATCCTCCACCTCCTCCTTCTCCCCCATTCCTCTTTCTGAAAGGATGACTCCTCCCTGTCGCACCCCGATGCTGGTCGAAAGGGCGGGCCGGGCGCTTCCGCCGGAGAGATCCTCACCACTTACGACCCTGAAACTCAAAAAATTGGCAACGGCTTCACAGATGGAGGCGGGTCGTTCTCGAAATGTCGCTCTCGCCGTAGCGCCGCGCACATTCGTGTTAACCATGTGCAAGCACGTCACGGACTGAGGGGAGGGCCGGTAGTTTTCAAAACGTGGCTCTCGCCCTAGCGCAGCGCACACTCGTGTTAAACATTCCAAGAAATTCACGATTTGAGGGCCGATGGTTTTCAAAATGTGGCTCTCGCCCTAGCGCCGCGCAGACGCGTGTTGAAACTTAGGAGAAGAATCACGGATTGAGGGCAGGTGGTTTTGAAAATGTGGCTCGCCTTAGCGCCGCGCACATTCATTCTAAAAGTTGCAAAAGCGTCACGAATTGAGGGCGGTTCCTTTTCAATGTGTGGTTCTCGCCTTAGCGCCGCGCCTATTCGTTTCAAAAAGTTGCAACAGTTTCACGGATTGCAAACGGATCCTTCTCAAAATGTGGCTCTCGCCTTAGCTCCGCGCACGCTGTCCTAAACATTTGCAGGAGCTTCACGGATTCCCATGGTCAACGTGCAGAGCGCAACGGTTACCTTGATTCGCGGTGTTGAGGCCCCAGGAACGGTGTTCTGGCACGATTCAGGATCGTCAAGACGCAACAGTCATGTTGATTCGTGGCGTTGGAGTCCCAAAAACTATGAATTCACACGCTTCATGGTCTTCAAACGGCTGTCTCCGAACGAGGCAGTTCCCTTCATGGAAATGAACCCTTGTGGGAGCCTGTGAACAGAGAGCTTGGAGGGAGGGTTTATTGCAACATGAGGTAGGGTTCATTCCAACATCCTTGATGAGCCTTGGGATTGTACTGGTCCTCCTCCTCCTCCTCATCTTCTTCTTCCTCCTCATGCTTCCTCATCCCTCCTCCTCCTCCTCCTCCTCATCATCAGCATCATCAGCAGCAGCATCATCTTCATCACCATAATCATCATCCTCATCATCATCCTCATCATCCTCCTCATCATCATTCCTCCTCCTGCTCCTCCTCCTCGTCCTCCTCCTCCTCCTCCTCCTCCTCCTCCTCCTCTCTCAGCATTTCTCCTCATCCTCCTGTTCCTCCATATCTGTCCTTGTAAACTACTCCTCCCTGTCGTACCGCGAGAGATGTCGGTAGAGCAGTCCGGGCAATTCCGCCTGAGACTTCCTCACCTTCACGATCCTGACGCTTAAAATGTGCAAGAATTACGCGATTGGAGGGCGGGTCATTTTCAAAATGTGGCTCTCACCTGAGCACCGCGCACATTCGTCTTAAAAGTTCGCACGAGTTCTACGGATGGAGGGCGAATCCTTTTCAGAATGAGGCTCTCGCCGTAGCGCCGCGCGCATTGGACTTAGGTTAGTATCAAGGATTATTTTGGATGACGCTCCAATCAACATGTGTTGGCACGATGTAAGACTGTCAGGGCGCAACGGTCACGTTGATTCGCGGTGTTGAAATCCCAGGAGCTGCGTTCTGGAACGATTCAGGATCACCAGGCCGAAACAGTCACACAGATTCGCGGCGTTGAGGTCCCAGGAACGGTGTTCTGGCATGGTTCACGAATTTCAAACCTTTGTATTCCAACGGAGCATGTCCCTCAGTGGAAATTCGCCGGCCCAACAGGCCAGAGGCGTGCTAAAGTCCCTGGTAAGAGTTTATGTAGTTCGCGCGCGCGTGGCGGAATACCCGGGCAAGGCCCCAGCAGGGTCTCGGCAAGGTCCCCGCAAGGACCCGGCAAGGTCGGGCCAGAGAGGCCGGAACTCCTGGGCGCGGCCTCGGGGGCCTCCCGAGCACCCCAATGAGGCACCAAAAGGGTGGCACGCCCCACGGCCTCAGGCCAAGAGCGTTCCAAGATGGCCCACGTTGGTCCCAAGACAGCCCACGAAGCGCCCAAGAAGCTACAGGAGGGTTCCCAGAGGACTTCGAGAGGCCCCGAACACGCAAAAAGCATTGATTTCGCCAGGATGTTCGAGCGATTCTGGCGGTACCGCCTTTTCGGGCTGCCGACCGCCCTGGACGGCCCAAGAGGCACCACGATCGCCCCAAGACGGCCCAAGAAGCCTCCAAGAGGGCCCTCAAATTGCCCAAGATGGCCCTAAGACGGCCCAAGAGGCCTCTAAGACGGCCCCAGGATAGCCCCAAGAAGGGGTCCAGAGGGGGAACCCGAACAGACAGTTCGAGCTCTCGGCCCCAAGAGGCGCCCAAGCAGCCCCCTGAGCACCCCAAAAGCTCCCCAAGAGGTCCCAAGAGGCCCCCAAGAGGCCCCAAAAAAGGCTCCCAAGACCCCCATCAGGCCCCCACGAAGCCCCAGGAGGCCCCAATAAGCCCCCAAGAGGCCCCCCAGAGGCCTCAAAACTGCTCCCCAGAGCCTCCCGAAAGCTCTCCGAAGAGACCCCAAGAAGCATCCACGAGGACTCTGATCCACAACCCAAGTCAAGTACGTCACGAAACTCTGCTGGAGCTCTCTTGAGCCATCTTGGAGCCCTCTGGAGCAGTCTATCGGCTCTCTTCGACAGGATGCGAGCCACATCTCCAAAGATCTCCTCGAGGACAGTCCTGCCTGGCCTACCGTTCCTCATGGGTACGAGCACACCATCATGCAGCCACCGTGGTGCGAAATGAGCCGGCGGAGTAAGCGAAGCGATACAATAATTCCTTGGAGAGACCTGCGAAGAGGCAACTTGGAAGGAGGGTTCATTGCAACATCATTGATTAAGTCTTGAATTTGCACTGGTCATCCTCCCTCCTCCTCCTCCTCCTCCTCCTCCTCCTCCTCCTCCTCCTCCTCCTCCTCCTCCTCCTGCTCCCCCATCTTCATCCTCATCCTCCTTCTCCTTCTCGTCCTCCTTCTCCTCCTTCTCATCCTTCTTCTCCTCCGTCTCCTCCATCTCCTTCTCCTTCTCCATGTCCTCATCTTCCTCCTCTTCATCCGCCTCCTCCTCCTCTTCTTCAGCCATCCTCCTCCTCCCCCTCGACCTCCTCCACCTCGTCCTCCTCCTCCTCATCATCATCATCATCCTCCTCCCCCTCCACCTTTTCTCTGCGAACCTCCTTCTCCCTCCCTTCCTCCCTCCTGCCATCCCCCTTCCCTTCTGAGCCTCCTCCCTCATCCTCAATGTTGTTCCTCCCTCTTCTATATCCTTCCCTCCCCCCTCCCTTCCCCATCTCGCCTCGTTGGCACTGGGTGCTATGCCACGAAGTTCAAGGGAGGCCGCTCCATCCGTTCCCTTGCCCACTGCGGGCGTGCGCGGGTTTCTCCTCTAAAAGCCCCTACATCCACTTCCTCGTCCCCGTCCTCGGCCTCGTCCTTGTCGTCGTCCTCGTAATCGTCCGCCTCCTCCTCCTCCTCCTCCTCCTCCTCCTCCTCCTCCTCCTCCTCCTCCTCCTCCTCCTCTTCCCCTTCCCCCTCCTCCTCTTCCTCCTCCTCCGCCACCACCACCACCACCACCACCTCTTCCTCCTGCAGCGGCAGGCAAATCTATCCACTCGCCACCCACTGAGCAACATGGCGAACCCATCTCCTCCTCCTCCTCCTCCTCCTCCTCCTCCTCCTCCTCCGCCTCCCCCTCCTCCTCCTCCTCCTCCTCCTCCTCCTCCTCGTCCTCCTCCTCCTTCGTCGTCTTCCCCCTCTTCCTCCTCCTCCCTTGTCGTCCTCCTCCCTCCTCCTCCCAATCCTTCCTGGGGGGCCAGCAGCACCGCGGGGCGAAGGGGGGGGGAAGGGCCTGAACTGCGTCAGCTTCACCGACGCAAGGGACAGCGGCGCCTGGAGGGCCGTCCGCGCGCACGCGCGCGCGCGCAAGCACCGCGGCGGCCACTCGGGCGCGCGCGTCCCCCCCGCGAGGGCGCGCGGCCGCCCGACCGCGGCGCCCACCTCTGCGGCAGCTCACAGGAGGAGGCAGCCTCCCGCGAGGCCGTCGCCGGAGCGATCGAGGGCGAGGAGGCCCGATGGAGAGGCCACCTCACCAGATCGGGCCGCATGGAGCCCGGAAGTCTCGGCGCCCCTCTGGCTGGGACCCCACGAAGAGGCACTTTGGCCGGCGGCCCGGCGAACCCAACCCTCCCCGACGTGGGCCACGCTGCCATGCCAGAACGAGGCCCGAAAGTGGCAGCTGTCGGCATTTGTTGTTCGCCCGCAGGCGTCTCAGAGGCTCGAGGCTCGTCGACTGCCGGCCCTGGGTTTCGACGGGAGGCCGCCCAGCGATCCGGCGAGGCGCTCACCACTTGCGCTGCCACGTGGCGCCGTTCTCGAACTTGACGCTTCCTCCCAGCACCGTGCCCTCGGGGAAGGGCGGCTCCATCAGCACCTTGGCGCCCCTGACCACGCCGCGCTTCTCGACAATTGCACCGCTCTTGGTCTTCAGCGCGAAGGTGATCGAGCAGTGGTCCTGCTTCACCTGGAACAGCTCGCCGTGCGCGTCCGAGAACCACTTGTCGCCACCGAGCTGGGCGCAGCCGAACTTGGCCACGTCCTCCTCGGTCTGCGAGGCGAGCGCGCGCTCACGGGCCCGCCTGCGGGCGCCCTTGGGGCGATCCTCCTCCGAGTCCAGGGCGCTAGCCTGCACGAAGGCGAGCGCCATCAGCATCACAGCCAGCACGCGCGCCATTGCCAGGCTGCGCGGGGTTCAAAGTGGGTCCTTAACGTAGCAGGTGGCGGAGTGGATGGCAAGCACTTGAGCCAAGTCCAAAGCACTCGTCAGTGAGTCACCCGTTACGATGCCGCTGAGATTGAGCCCGGGATTGAGAGCCGGAGTAAGCCAGATGAAACGGGATCGAGCTGGACTTCGTCAGACTGAGCTGGCTATCGACCTCGAAAAATACCAGCGCCGACACGAAGCAGAGTCGAACCTCCCAGGAGCTGCATCCTAGCTTTAAGTCGGGCGTGTCCCCTTACAGGGGGATTTTGGGCTAAAAACAAAAAATACTAAGAAAATGCCCCCCAATGGGCAAAAATAGTCAAAAACTCGTCCCCTGACTATTTTTGCACTATTCTTGACTATTCCTCCTGTAGAGGGACAGGCCGACTTGACCCTAGCTTTAAGTCGGGCCTGTCCCCCTACAGGGGCATTTTCGACGAAAAATAAAAAATACCCCAAAAATAATCCAAACATAATCCCAAAATAGTCTGGGGACTATTTTTGGACTATTTTTTATCTTTTTTGAGGCACTTTTGGGGTACTTGTTGTATTTGTCATGAACAATCCCCCTGCAGAAGGACAGGCCCGACTTATCCCCAGGGTCCATCTGGTGCAGTTTTCCTCCCCGGATCGGTGTCTGGACGGTCCCGGGACGCGTGGCCCCAGAAGGCCGAGCAAAAAGAAAAACTGCCGAACTCGGACCTCCGGACATCGCCCCCCCCCCCTCCCCCCTTCCTGCTGGCCGGAACCCGTGCTGGGCCACCTGCAGGGGGACAGGCCCGACTTGACCCTAGCACCTGGGAGCCGCCCATAGAGGCCTCCTAGATGGGGCCCGAGTAGGTGGGGTCGGAGGATGGCGCCGCATCGACGATACATCGACGATGCATCGGCGATGCATCGGCGATGCGTCGGCGATGCACCAGCGATGCCTCGTCGACGTCAGCGATGAATCGGCGACGTCGACGTGAAGCAAATCGGGCTCCACGTCCAGCCGCATCGGCGGTGCATCGGCGATGCGGCGCGTTACTTCGACCCCATCTACTCCGGTCCCAGCTAGAAGGCCTAGAGCCCATGCCCTCGCGCTGGGCCTGTGCGCGTCGGTCGACGCCGCCCGGGCGCCACTCGGCGCGAGCCCTGCGCCAGCCGACGCTCCACCGGGGCGGAGGTCGACACTGCGTCGGGTCGGCGCCCTCCCAGCGATTATCTAGAGGAAAAAGAACTATGCACATGCACCGATCCCAGGATTCCTCCCATTCTTCCCTACTTTCTGGGATTTCGTCTTCCCAACACTTCACATGTCTGTGTGCTTCTTCCCCTCCTGACTGACTCTCTCTCTCTCTCTCGGCGGCGGGCCAACTTTCGAGATCCTCTTGCCTGGCCTCGGCGGCGAGCGAGGGGGGGAAGTGAGAGGGAGAAGGCCCTCTCAGAAGGCGGCGGGGCCTCTCGAAAGGCCTCCGGCCTTCTGAAAGGTCTTCTGTGTCTTCTGGGACGGCTTAGGACACTTCTCAGAAGTAGAGGAAAAAGAACTGTGCACATACACCGATTCCGGCCAGGCCCATCCTGAGCCCAGGATCGGTGCATACGCCCTCCTACCTTGGCCAGGAGGGCATATGTACCGATCCTGGGTCAAGGATGGACGTTGTCATGGTAGGTGCACGTGCACAGTTCTCCTCGCCGCTGCGTCGGCGCCCGGAAGGACGAGATTGCGAGGGCGTGCAGGGCTTCCACGGTGTGCTGCCGAAGCCGCCCGGATGCCCAGGACCGAGGAGGGCGGCGGCTGCGGCGCCCACGGTCACGACTCCCCGGGCCACTCGGCCACGCGGAGCCCAGGCTGCTCTGCACGGGCCGAAGTGGATGCTGAAACCGCCGCGGCCGAAGGTGCGCGCGATGCGCCCAACCGCAAAGGTGGTCGAAAGCCGTTCCGCGGCCGCTGTTGGGCAGGCGACCTCTCGCCTCGGCTGAACAACGTGCGCGGCGACACCGACAGCAAGTCCTCTTCGGAATGGGCAGGAGCTGCTGTCGGGCTCCGTCACCAGTCTTTCGTACCCATTTCAGTCCGCCGCTGCGCGCCCCCTGAGCCGCCCATCCGAGGATGGACTGCCGTCCGACAAGACAACGATGCGCGAAACCGATATCCTCGCGCCGCTGCCAGGAGATCAAAGGGAATCTGGCCGTGGGAATCTGGCCGTGGCCGCGAGAAGCCTCCCGAAGGCAAAACAAAACAAAACAAAAAAAAACGTAAATCCTCGATCCTGGAAAACAGAAAAAGAACCCGAAGCAACTTGATTCTCCATACTGGATACACTTGAACCTCGAGCCTTGAGCCTGAATAACATTGAACACCTTGATCTTTGATCCCCCATCCTGGAGGACAGGGAAAGGAGCCGTCCTTGCTGAGGGAGAGAACATTCTTGTGGAGGGTGCGGAAGTTGCAATGCTCCGAATCCTGCCCGCACGGAATGGGGTGTGTTACTCCTGCTCATGTCCTCCTCCTCCTCCTCCTCCTCCTCCTCATCACCATCATCACCATCATCATCATCATCATCATCATCATCATCATCATCATCAGCAGCATCATCATCATCAGCAGCATCATCATCTCACCACCACCACCATCAGCATCATCATCATCAGATTCATCATCATCAGCAGCAGCATCATCATCAGCATCAGCATCATCAGCAGCATCATCATCGTCATCAGCATCCTCAGCGGTATCATCATCAGCAGCATCATCAGCATCATCATAAGCATCATCATCGTCGTCAGCATCCTGAGCATCATCGTCAGAAGCATCAACCTTCTCACCCGTCGCCTCCTCAACATCATCATCAGCATCAACATCAGCATCATCAGCATCAGCATCAGCAGCATCATCAGCATCGGAAGCATCATCAACATCATCAGCATCAGCATCATGATCAGCAGCAGCATCATCATCATCATCATGAGCATCAGCATCATCATCACCATCATCAGCATTACCATCATCATCTCGAATCAGCCGTCTTCCTACTCCACAACGTGCACCTTCTCCTTCTCGGTCCGCTCCTCTCCGTCATCCTGTTTCACAGGTGTGTCGTCCTGCCCTGGGTCCTGCTTATCGGCGGCTCTGTCGTCCTTCTCGTCCTCCTCCCTCCTCCTCCCCCTCTTTCTCTGCTTCTTCCTCCCCGCCTCGTATCATCCTCCTCCACGTTCTCCTCCTCCTACTCCTTATCCTCCTCATCCTCCTCCTTCTCCTCCTCCCCCTCCTCTGCCCACTCCTCCTCACCCTCCTCACACTCGTTCTGTACATGTGCGGTTGATGTTCCTCCTCCTCGTCCTCCCTCTTCTCATCCTCCTCCTCCTCGTCTTCCTCCTCGTCTTCTTCCTCCTCATCCTCCTCCTCATCCTCCTTCTCATCCTCCCCCTCGGCGTAGCATTATCAGCAGTAGTAGCGTTACGCGTCATAATTATTAGCATTGATATTCGTAGTCCGACCCGTACAAGCTACAGTATCATCTGGTTTCTGAAATTTCTTCTTCTTAATACTGGAAGGTGTTCATAGTGTTAGTCTTCCTTCGCTTCCTCCGCCTCCTCCTCGCGTTCCTCATCATCATCCTCTTCCTCCTCAGCATCATCATCAGCATCATCATCAGCAGCATCATTATCAAAAGCATCAGCAGCAGCATCGTCGTCATCAGCATCAGCATCAGCATCACCATCAGCATCCTCGTCACCCACCTCATCCTTCTCCTCCCCATCCTCCTCCTCATCATCATCCTGTTCCTCCTCCCCCTCCGCCTCCTCCTCCTCCTCCTCCTCCTCCTCCCCCTCCTCCTCCCCCCCTCCCCACCTCCATGTAGTTCCCACTCCCCCTCCACGTCAGCATCATATGGTCATCCTCCTCATCCAATTCATTATCTTCCTCCTCCGCATCCTCCTCCTCCTCCACCTTGTCCTCCACTGGCGAGTCCTCCTCGTGGTCGTCCTCGCCACCACCACCCATCAGCATCATCATCGTCGTCATCAGCATCATCATCATCGTCGTCGGCATCAGCATCATAATCATCAGCAGCAGCATCAGCATCAGCATCACCATCAGCATCATCAGCATCAGCATCAGCATCATCGTCATCGTCGTCGTCATCATCATCCGCAGCATCAGCATCATCAGCATCATCATCATCATCATCAGCATCATCATCATCACCATCATCAGCATCATCAGCATCATCATCAATATCATCATCATCATCATCATCATCATCATCAGCATCATCATCATCATCATCATCATCATCATCATCATCATCATCATCATCATCATCATCATCATCATGATCATCATCATCCTCATCAGCATCATCATCATCATCATATTCAGCATCGTCAGTACCATCATCAGCATCATCATCAGCAGCAGCAGTACCAGCATCATCAGCAGCATCGTCATCATAATCATCGTCGTCGTCAGCACCATCATCATCGTCATCATCAGCATCGTCATCATCAGCAGCAGCAGCAGCATCCTCATCAGAATCAGCACCATCAACCGCATCATCACCATCATCAACACAATCACCACCACCACCACCATAATTAACATCGTCATCATCATCATCAGCATCCTCGACATCTTCATCATCATCAGTATCATCATCAGCAGCATCAGCATCAGCATCGGCATCGTCATCGTCAGCATCATCGTCCTCGTCATCATCCGCATCACCATCATCAACATCATTAGCATCAGCTCATGAGCATCATCATCATCAGCAGCGGCAACAGCACCATCAGCATCGTCATCATCATCATTGTCAGTCGCACTAGCATCAATAACAACATGACCATCAGCAGCAGCATCATCGTCATCCTCGTCATAATCATCGTCGTCGTCAGCATCATAATCAGCGTCGTCATCATCATCAGCATCATCAGTAGCATCAGCATCAGCATCAGCATCATCATTACCAGCATCAGCAACATCATCATCATCATCATCATCATCATCAGCATCAGCATCAGCATCGTCGTCGCCAACATCATCAGCATCATCATCAGCAGCAGCATCAGCAGACTCAACATCGTCGACATCTTCAGCCGCATCATCAGCATACGCATCATCATCACCACCATCATCAGCATCATCATCAGCAGCAGCATCAGCCTCATCATCACCGTCATCACAATCATCGTAGTATTCTTCCTCATGTTTTACCGTGGTCGTCATCATCATCATCATCATCATCATCATCATGATCACTTGCACGACCATCACTTGTACCACCCTCACCCTTTGCCACGGTCTCACCATCACCACCCTCACAGTAAGCAGCAGCATCATCATCCGTATCGTCGTCGTCATCAGCCGCAGCATCATCAGCATCTCCAGCGTCAGCATATTCAGCAGCATAATCAGAAGCAGCATCATCTTCGGCATCGTCATCGTCATCGTTATCATGATATTCAGCATCACAATCATCAGCATCATCATCATCGTCATCAGTATCGTCATGGTCATCGTCGTCGCGGTCATCGTCCTCATCATCAGCATCATCAATATCATCATCAGCATCAGCATCCGTATCATCATCAGCATCCTCATCATCATCATTATCATCAGCATCAGCATCATCAGCAGCATCATCAGCATCACCATCATCATCTTCACCAGCATCATTGGCATCATCGATGTCATCAGCATCATCATGGCGTTCACCATCGTCAGAAGCAGCAGCCTCATCAGTGGCACCGCCATCATCATCATCCTCATCATCACGATCAGCAGCATCATCAGTATCATCAGCATCATCAGCATCAACATCAGCATCATCGCGTTTAGCATCATCATCAGCATCATCAGCAACATCAGCTTCCTGATCATCACCATCAGCATCAGCGTCATCGTCATCAGCGTCAGCATCGTCGTCATCATCATCATCACCATCATCATCATCAGCAGCATCAGCATCATCAGGCTCATCAGCATCATCATCATCATCGTCAGCATCAGCAGCATTATCAGCATCGCGTTCAGCATCATCATCATCATCATCATCATCATCGGCAGCATCAGCATCATCAGCATTATCATCATAACAATCAGTATCAGCGTCATCGTCATCAGCATCATCATCGTCATCATCATTGTCCTGCTCCTCGTCAGCATCATCACCACCACCACCATCATCAGCATCATCACCATCACCATTATCCTCATCCTTGAGCCCAATTTGGGGGGGGAATACTGCGACCCTTCTTTTGCTCGATCTCCTCCAAGATGGCCCCAAGATGGCTCCCGAGGCTCCAAAGGGTACCCCAAGACAGCCCAAGGGGTGTCTGGGAGGCCCCAAGAGGCCCCTAAGACGTCCCCAAGAGGCGCCAAAGAGACCCCCAAGAGGCCCTAAGAGGCCCCCCAAAGGCACTGAAGACGCCCCAACCCCTGGGACTGCGTAGAGACCCCCAAGACGCCCAAGAGCACTATAAGAAGCTCTCGAAAGACATCTAAAGAGACTCCGAGAGGCATCCAGCAGGAATATGGTCGTTCTCCTCGCCCTCCTCCTCCTCCTCCTACTCCTCCTCCTCCTCCTCCTCCTCCTACACCACCTTCTCCTTCTCCTCCTCCTCCTCCTCCTCCTCCTCCTCCTCCTCCTCCTCCCTCCTCCTCCTCCTCCTCTCCTCTCCATCATCTGCGTATTCTTCCTCCTTCCTACTCCCTCCTCCCCCTCCCCATCTCCCTACTCCTCCTCCTCCTCCTCCAAGTCCACCTCCTGCTACTCCTCTGATTCCTCCCCCCATTATCCCCCTCTTCGGGTATGACGTCTTACCCAGCCCTTTATTCTGCTGCATGCTCCTCCACATCCCTGATCAGGACAGCTCGTCTAGGCACTGTTTCCGGATGGGCTGGTGGGGCTACGCGAAGCATCTAAAGTATCATCACCACCGCCACCTTCATCACCATTGTCCTCGGCATCCTGAGCCGCATTGTCATCCCCATCCTCGTCCTAATCCTCATCCG
>CAUYUJ010003623.1:70376-77429 GCA_963575745.1 Prorocentrum cordatum
AATAATAACAATACGACGACGACTACTATTACTACTACTACTACTACTACTACTACTACTACTACTACTACGCCTACTACTGCTACTACTGCAACTACAACTGCAACTACAACTACAACAACAACAGCAACAACAACAGCGACAACTGCAACAACAGCAACAATAACAACAGCAACAACAGCCACAACAACAGCAAGTACAACAACAGCAGCAGCAACAACAACAACGACAACAACAACAACAACAACAACAATCATTTTACCCGAACGCTCAGTGTTCTCCCCAGTGCCAGGGTTTTCTTGCGACACCAGCCAATACCCCCACTTCGTGGGGGGGCCGTTCAAGCTCTACCAAATATCCAAACGACTCTTCGAGACCACCCACACCCAGCTTCCCGCCCTATGACGTTGGGACACTTCACTTCGTGGCGTGCGGACGACCCTGGCTACTACACTGGCGTGGGGTACACACCCACAGAGGTTGATCACATCTGTTACATATGATGTGGTACACGGTACACGTGAGATGGTACGCAGTGCCAAGATAGTTGGTCACATTTTTGGGGCAAATTCGTGGGGATGCGATTACAGAAGTACATGTGTTACACTGATGTTATACAGTCCCAAGGATGACGCATGCATTGCTCATAGACTCATGGCGCTATGATCCTAACTCTCAGTGCCCAACGCGCGCGTGCACAGCCAGACGGAGGGAGAGAAACACATGTACACAAGGTTCGTGACATACGCACGGTCCACCATGTTGTAAGCGGTATTATACTCAATGCCCAGGTGGCGGATGGCAGAGCCGTGCTGCTCCTCCAGCTCCTTGGCGCTAGAAATACTGACCGTGCCAGTCACAACCCGATACTTGGCCCACCAAGTCTTGCACGCCTGGTGACTAGCATTGATACCCTTTGCCCGGAGCGCCTGATGCAAATAATACGCACTCTCGCAGTCGGCCAAGGGAGGCCGCGACAGCTCAGGGCCATACTGCTCGTGAAGGTCTTTCGCCGTCAAAGCCATGATCCAAGAACACAGGCGATACCTTGATCCGAGATGGCTACGGATATGTGCGTCAGCAGTCGGGGGCCTTCCTGGGGCCGCTTGGGGTCCTCTTGGGGAAGGGGGGAAGCCTCCTGGCGCGGTTTGGGGTCCACTTGAGAGCCTTTGGGGGGCTCCTTGGAACCATCTTGGGGCCTCTTGGGGGCTTATTGGACCCTCACGGCGGACTCTTGGGGCCTCTAGAACGCCTCCTGGGGCCATCTTGGGGGTCTCTTGGAGCCACCTTGGAGCCTCTCTGGAACCTCTTGGGGGCCTCTTGGAGTCCTCTTGAAGCCTCTTGGGACCATCTTGGGCGCCTCTTTGGGCCTCATGGACGCCTCTTGGGGCCATCTTGCGCGCCTGTTGGGGCCATCTTGGGTTTTAAAGATTCATCAAGAGACCGCGAATGGATTTCGAGATTTTTCGGATGAGAAAGTAGTGCGTTTTCATATGTTTTCTGAACATCGCATCTTGAAATTATTGAAAACCCATTGTGTTTGGCAGGATTTCGACATGCGCGCGCGGCGGCCGCGCGCATGTGCACTTCGTCTCATTTTTTGCAAGGGATGGTGGCCCTCGCAGGCGCGCAACCGTTGTTGGAGAAGTTCAAAGCACCTGAAGAAGTAGCACGCAAAGACCCTTTTGACAGAAATGTTTAAAAAGTGGTGTGTTTCCTATGAATCCGCAAGAGCGCGCGGAAGGACATTTTGACAATTTTTTCTTAAAAAACCATTGGGTTTTTGATGTTTTTATGTTAAAATCGTTACGAAACCTAAGGTTTTGGAAGGATTTCGTCTTGCGAGCGCGAATGTCCACTTTACCTTATTTTTTGCAAGGGATTCTTGAAATTTGATCAACTAAGAACAAGAATTTTCATTTTCTATTGTTTTTTGCAAGGGAAAACGAGCGTCAACAAAAAACCGGATCCGGGGGTAATCCACTTTTCTGAAGCTTTCGCAGAAAAATGATGAAAATGTAGCTGCGGCCTAGGTTTTGGGCGGGGGGCGTGCACCAGGGGGTCCAACAATAATAATTCTTTAGAAGTAATAGTGTTCAACAACAACAACAACAACAACAACAACAACAACAACAACAACAACAACAACAACAACAACAACAATCATTTTACCCGAACGCTCAGTGTTCTCACCAGTGCCAGGGTTTTCATGCGACGCGAGACAATACCCCCACTTCGTGGGGGGCAGTTCAAGCTCTACCAAATATCCAAACGACTCTTCGCGACCACCCAAACCCAGCTTCCCGCCCTATGACGTTGGGACACTTCACTTCGTGGCGTGCGGACGACCGTGGCTACTACACTGGCGTGGGGTACACACCCACAGAACTTGGTCACTTATTCGGGGCGCGCGTGTGCCCAGCATCCTGCAATTGTGACATACAATACATGACACAGACAGACAGACAGAGAGAGACAGAGAGCAGACAGAGAGAGAGACAGAGAGAGCGGAGTTGGTCACATTTTTGGGGCAAGTTCCTGAGATCGTCGTGTTTTTTGTTGGTCTTGCGCGCGCGAATGTCCACTTTACTTTTTTTTGCAAGGGATTATTGAAATTTGATTATGTTAGAACAAGAAAAAGTAGCTCGCGCGAGCTCATGTAACATAAATGTTGAAAAACCATTGGTTTTGTGGGAGTCGGACAGCGCGCGCGGGATGAAATTTGGACATTTTTTTTTGAAAAACCATTGGCTTTTTGATGTTTTTATGTTGAAATCGTTACGAAACCTAAGGTTCTGGAAGGATTTCGTCTTGCGCGCGCGAATGTCCACTTTACCTTATTTTTTGCAAGGGATTATTGAAATTTGATTATGTTAGAACAAGAAAAAGTAGCTCGCGCGAGCTCATGTAACATAAATGTTGAAAAACCATTGGTTTTGTGGGATTCGGACAGCGCGCGCGGAAGGACATTTTGACAATTTTTTCTTAAAAAAACCATTGGGTTTTTGATGTTTTTATGTTAAAATCGCTACGAAACCTAAGGTTTTGGAAGGATTTCGTCTTGCGCGCACGAATGTCCACTTTACCTTATTTTTTGCAAGGGATTCTTGCAATTTGATCAAGTAAAAACAAGAATTTTCATTTTCTATTGTTTTTTGCAAGGGAAAACGAGCGTCAACAAAAAACCGGATCCGGTACCAATCGTTTTGCCTGAGACTTCCTCACGAAAATGATGAAAATGTGGCTGCGGCCTAGGCGCGGCGGGGGGGTCGCGCACCAGGGGTCCCAACAATAATTATTCTTAAGAAGAAATAATGTTCAACAACAACAACAACAAAGGTCCGATCGGAAGCGCGAAAGCGTCACGCCCCACTCGGCGTGGGGGGAATGCCTGTGGAGCAGTGCGGAGCATCCACACTCGGGACAGCCACAGAGAGACGCGGCCGCACGAGCGCAGCCGACACGATGGCGACCAGCACGACGTCGGTGAGCGGCACGGGTGCGAACGGCAGCACGACGTGTTGCGAGCACGCCACGTTGCCGAAACTCTGCAGATGAGTTTGACCGCCCGCTTCGGCGGAATTGGGGGCTGCGGACTTTGAGCCACTCGGCGTGTGGCTACTTTGGGCCAAGTACGAAGGGAGGGATGGGGAGGAATCACCTATCGCTGTGCTCCAAAGGCCCCCACCAACCCTAGCGTAGCACGTGCGACACCAGGGGGGGCGGCCCGTTCAACCACTTGCCCACCATAGGATGGGTGCGAAATCCCTGTGGGCGGAACGGGTTGGGCACCCAAGGGCACCACAGGTCTTTCAACAACCAATGGTGGGCACCAAAAGCCTAACGCCACCAACTGGAGGTACACCATGGGTCTCCATCCTGTACGACGCTATTGAGCAACCACATTTGAACCCTGCCCGTGCAGGCCAGATTTCGGAGGAAGAAAAAAAAACAAACGCCTGAGCTTCAGAATGTGAAGGATGTCTGCAGCCAGGTGAGCCCCAGCAGGGGTATCCGACCCCCGCGACGAGGGCCTCCTAGGGCCCAGAGAGGCCCACGCAGAGTCCCAGAGCCCCGACCTCTCGAGGCAAGGTCAACCAGCGATCGAATCGAGAAACCGGATCGAATCGAGATGTGCACCGAGGCGGGCTGCGTCGGAACGGAGTCCAAATCGAGGTCGAGATCGAACCGGATCGGCGGCGCCGGTATGCAGGACAACGCAGTGCAGGCATCGGGCCGCATGGCATCGTTGGTCGGCGGTGAGCGAGGGGGGCAAGTGAGAATGAAGGGGCACCAGGACACACAAAAGGCTCGGAGGACCCCGGCCTTCTGAGAAGTTTTCTCGGCCTTCCCCGAGGACACAGGAAGCCTCTCGGAAGGCGCGAGGACCTCTGAGAGGTCCCGCTGCCTTCTGAGAGGCCCTTCTCCTTCCCACTTCCCACCCTCGCCCGACGCCGAATTGGAACATCGCAATCGATTCGGATCGGGCTGGTCGGAATCGATCCTCCTCGAACCCAGACCCCCGACGTCGTGATGTGCCACGGCGCGGACCCCCGAAGGTCTCGACCCGACGCTTAATCCTGGGCAGTTGTCTGACGATCCTGGTCCTCCTCCTCCTCCTCCTCCTCCTCCTCCTCCTCCTCCCCCTCCTCCTCCCCCTCCTCCTCATCCTCCTCCCCATCCTCCTCCCCCTTCTCCTCCTCCCCCTCCTCCCTCCTCCTCCCCCTCCTCCCCCTCCTCCCCCTCCTCTTCCTGGGGCCTGGCGAGGGGCCCTGGAGGTCGAAAACTGTACAAAGCCTTCCGTCGTGAACTTTCCACGACGCGAGCCTGGTTTTTCGGGTCCTCACTGGGGTCCCCAACGGGCAATCGGGACGATCCGGGCGTCCCCGTGACGCAATCGCCTGGGCGCAGCTGCAAGAGAGCGCCCGGAGGCCGGAGGGCCTCTGAGAACCGACGGCAGCACCCGAAAACCTCGAACAGCAAACCTTTCCCGATCGAAGGGGGCATGGGCTCCGCGAGGCCGTCGAGGTCGGGGCCCGCGAGGCCGTCGAGGCCTATCGGATCGGACGGGGCCCCGCGAGGCCGTCGAGGTCGGGGCCCTCCCGGGGCCGCGGCTCCTCCGCCAGCTCCGACGCCTGCCCCTGGAAGCTGGCGCGGTCGCTGCCCTCGAACCTGGCCCCGCGGGCGGGTGCCGACGGGCCCTCCCTGGATCTCCTCCTCCTCCTCCTCCTCCTCTCCGCCTCCTCCTCCTCCTCCTCTCCTGCTAGCCTCCTACCTCCGCTCCTCCTCCTCTCCTCCTCCTCCTCCTCCTCCGTCCTGCTCCTGCTCCTCTCTTTCCTCCTCCTCCTTGCTCCTGCTCTCCATTTCCTGCTCCATTTCCTCATCATCATCTCAATCATCATCATCATCATCATCATAATCATCATCATCATCTCATTCATTCATCATCATCATCATCATCATCAGCATCATCACATCATCATCAGCATCATCATCATTCATCATCAGCAGCAGCATCATCATCATCATCAACATCATCATCATCATCATCATAATCATCATCATCATCAGCAGCATCATCATCATCAACATCATCATCATCATCATCATCATCATCATCATCGTCGTCGTCATCATCATGATCATCATCAGCATCATCATCATCATCATCGTCATCATCATCATCAGCAGCAGCATCATCAGCATCATCGTCATCAGCATCCTCATCATCCGCATCATCCTCCTCATCCTCCTCATCCTCCTCATCAGCATCATCCTCAACATCCTCATCATCATCATCATCATCATCATCATCACCAGCATCATCATCATCATCATCATAATCATCATCATCATCATCATCATCCTCATCCTCATCATCATCATCATCATCATCATCATCATCATCATCATCATCATCATCATCATCATCATCATCGTCATCCTCATCATCCTCATCCTCATCCTCATCCTCATCAGCATCATCCTCATCATCACCATCATCATTATCCTCATAATCATCCTCATCAGCATCATCAGCATATTCTTCGTGAGCATTTTCATTATAATCAGCATAATCATATCCATCATCATCAGAATCATCATCATCCTCATCATCAGCATCACCATCAGCATCATCATCCTCATCATCAGCATCATAATCATCAGCATCGGTATCATCAGCAGCATCAGCATCATCATCACCACCACCATCATCATCAGCATCATCAGCAGCAACAGCATCAACATCATCAGCATCATTATCAGCATCATCAGCGTCATCGTCATCATCATGATCATCAGCATCAGCATCAGCATCAGCATCAACATCATCGTCATCATCATCATCATGCTCCTCCTCCTTCTCATCCTCCTCCTCCTACTCCTCCTCCTCCAATTCCTCCTCCTCCTCTTCTACCTCCTCCTGCTCGTCTTCCTCCTCCTCCTGCTCCTCCTCCTCCTGCCCATCGTGCTCCCACATTCTTTTCCTTATAGACAACTCCTCCCTGTCGCACCCCGAGGCCAGTCGAAAGGGCGGGCGGGGCGTTTCGCCTGAGAACTCCTTACCATTTCTGAACCTGAAACTTGAAAGAACTGGCAACAGCTTCACAGATAAAGGGCGGGTGGTTTTTAATTTAAAATGTGGCTCTCGCCTCAGCGCCGCGTACATTCGTTTTAAAACAATTGCAAGAGCTTCAGGGATTGAGGGCGGGTCGTTTTCAAAGTGTGGCTCTCGCCTTAGTGCCACGCACATTCGTTTTAGAGATGTGCAAGGGCTTCACGGATTGAGGGCGGCTCCTTTTCAAACTGTCGCTCTCGCCTTAGCCGCGCGAACATTCGCTTCATACATGTATCAGGGTGTGATTGCTTCCAAGGGCTACCGTACCAGAACTTATGTCGTGGAGCGATTCAGGGTTGTCAGTGCGCAACAGTTACGTCGAGTCGCGGTGCCGGAGTCCCAAGAACCATGTTCTGGCACGGTTCAGGATCGCCAAAACGTTACAGTCAAGTTAACTCGTGGCGTTGAAATCCTGTGACTGGTATTTTGGCACG
>CAUYUJ010003624.1:0-32563 GCA_963575745.1 Prorocentrum cordatum
GAAGCAGAGGGCCGGAGCCAGACCCCCCCCCCTCCCCCCTTGCCGCCCCAAGTCGAGACGCCGAGAAGAGTCGAGACGTCGAGACGCCGCCCAAAGTCGAGACGCAAGTAGTCGCACCAAGCAGAGGGCTGGAGCCAGACCCCCCCCCCTCCCTCCCCCCTTGGCCGCCCCAACGTCGAGACGCCGAAGGGGGGGGAAAAAAAAAACAGATCGCTCACCAGCGAGGCGGCCGGCACTCTTTGGGGCCGCGGGAGGGAGGAGCACGGATCGGCGGAGGTCGGGGCACGGGGCGGAGGCCAGGCACACGGACAGCCAGGCAGCGCCTCTTCCTCCTTCCTCGCTCCTCCTCCTCTTCTTCGCTCCTCCTCCTCCTCCTCCTCTTCCTCCTTCTCCTCCTCCTCCTCCTCGTCCTCCTCCTCCTCCTCCTCCTCCCCTTTCCTCCTGCTCATCCTCATCGTCTTACCTTGGGTCTGGCGGGGGGGTCAGAACTGTAGGGGGGGGGCAACGTCAAGACGTTCGGTGGCGAAAGACCCCTGCGACACTTGATTCGTCAACACGTTTGGCGGCGACAGTCGATTCGTCAACACGTTTGGCGGCGACACATGTTGACGACATTCGCACATGTAAGTTGTTTGGGGCGCGACTTGTTTCAGCGATATCTCAAACTTCGGAGGTTTTCTCGAGAATGGCGTTCTTTGTTAGGACAAGTCAGATGTACATGTGTAGCGCTGTTCGTTGATGGGCACGCTTAGCTATCAATGTTAACCGCGATCATGTCCGTCAACGGCCAACGGGTGACGCGCATGCCGCACACACGACGCATGCTTTATGTGGTGGGCGCGAAATGGACGCATGCCGCATTCAAATTGCGATCGATGCAACTCCCGATGATAGCACCATATACCGAGGAATCATACTTCGGTGCATCACATGACGCACGTCATGTAATGCGTTGCTGCCGCTACCACGCAGTAACCAAGCGCCCTCCACTGCGGCAACAACAAAGGAGCAGGGAGGAAGGATAAGACGGGACGGGATGATGAGAAGGGTTGTTGGGGAAGATCGGGAACAGAAGGAAGCGGAGAGGCGGGACGAGGGGCAAGGGGACGGGAGCAGGGATCCATTAGGAACAACGACGGCGAAGGAGGTGACAGTGACAGCGATCAGCGGCGATGTCGACGACGATTGCGTACCTCAAGCTGTGCACGAGCTCCCTCGCTGCCCCTCCACTCGCATCGAGGTCCTGGGGCCCTCACAGCAGTGGTCCTGCGAGGGGCATCGGCTGTCGGGTAGCACCCCCTTCAGCAGCCTAAAACGTACCCCAGGTCTTGGAGCCACCAGTGTCTTTGTGTGTTACGTGCTGCTTGCTGTGCTGCTGTATTGCAGTCACCGTCTTAAGGTTAATCGTTGGGCTCATAGTGGTATGCACTACAGTTTTTGGGGGGCCTTTGTTCAGCACGCTTGCACTTGTTAACCCATCCCCCTTCCCCAAAACCAAACCGCAACCAGGGGGGTAATGGCCCAGGGGCCTAACAGCAACCGATGCAATATGCTCAGGGACCTTACCATGCACTGCATCATACATCATACATCCATCCATCACTAGGTGGCTCGAGACGGGAGGCTCGGGCAAAGTGCCTGGCCTGGCCAAGTGCCAGGCGGGCCAGCTAGCGCCTTGCGCGCTTCAGCCCGCGTGGCCCCGCACTCGGGGCTGACTCGCCGTCTGTCGGCTCATCCTTGGTGACGGGCCTCTTCGCAGAAGCCTTGGCCGTGGACGGCGTGAGGGACGTTGGGCCTGCGTTGCCCTTGCACTTGGGCGTCTGGAAAGCAGCGCTGCCACCGCCGCTCTCCGAGGTCGGTGTCGCCTTCCCCACCGCCGCTGGACCGCCGCTCGGGATGCCCGCCGAGCTGCGCGTCTCTGTCGCCACCGCCTCGAACTCTGCCCAGAAGCTCGCGGGGATGTCCTTGTGTTTGTCATCCTTGAACTTGGCGAGGAACGCCGAGGCGTCCACAGGTCCACTGGGCGAGATGCGCATCTCAGGAAGCGCCGCCACGCCCCTGCACATGGTCACCACCTGCTTTGCTTTCGCCTGCACGGCGAACGATGGGAGCAGTGACTAATCGCACTGGCCACGCCAATCGAGCTTGCGAACGCCTCGGAAACTCGGAAACCATGAATGCCAGACTCTCTCATCCAAAACGTCCGTTTCGCCCCCCCGTTGTTGTTCTCGTGGTGCCCTCCCTCCCTCCCACCCGCCGCATCCACGTGGCATCTCTGCGTTTCGTCGTCGCCGACGCCACCTCCATCCCTCCGCCGCGTCCCTGCCAATAAACTGTACCTTGAATCGTCTAAACGTCATCGTGCGACCCCTCATCGTCGCCACCCCGAGCCCAGAAAACACATAGGCGCTGACGCAACCTGATTGGCGCAGCCAGCACGAAGAGGCAGATGCCCTTCGACTGCCGATGACCAAGCACGCCATGGCCGTCGCCACGGCGGTCTGCGTGGCGTCGTGCTCGGAGACGACGGGCACGATCTCCAGCATGCTGCCCGCTCTGCTCAGGTAGGTCAGTGCTTTGTGCACTACATTGTAGGAAGCAACCACTGCGGTCTGATCCTTGAAAATCTTCTGGGCCAGCTTCTCGACGAACTGGCCATTCTTGTCGGTCGCCGCCGTGAGATCTGGAAGTCCCGACCTGCATGCGTCAGCATGCTTCTGTAAACTCAGCGCCATCATCTCAAGAAGCTTCGACTTCGCTGAGTTCGAGAAGATGGCGATCGCCTGGAGCCACTGCCGCACGCTCTGAGGGCTGATGCAGCACACCCAGCCCTCTTTCTCGAACTCGTGGGTGCCCGCCGAGAGCAGCAACGCGTCCAGCCGAAGAACCACCCTGCTCATCATCCGTTGAGCGTGGACGAACTCCCCAAAGAGCAGCTGATCATTGGGAAGCACGCTGCGCTCGAAGACGTTCACGTGAAGCTGCGCTGCACACCCAGCTATGTCCTTGACCTGCGCCACCATGTCCAAGTATATCTTCGCATGCTCCATTTTCATGCGGCCATGCTCGCCATTGTGACTGGTATCGGGAATCAGGATGCTGTCGAGAGACGCCGCCTCTGCGAAGGACAGAAGATCCGACAACGCCCTGTTGTATGGAATATCGTCCATGGCCGTGTCGTCAATCGTGCTGCCGTCGACCCAGTTGACACCATCAAGCAGGATGGACTTGACGCTCACGCTGGCGATCAGTCTGGACAGTGCCTCGTGAGGGGGCACCTCGCGCATGACGTCCACGCTGACTTCGCCCAGCTTGAAACTGAGGCTCGGCGAAATCTCAGCGAGCTTGCTGCCGATGAAGCTGTCGGCGCAATCGTTGTAGATGCGCGAAGCTGAATGGGCATCTCTTCGCGATCGCCGCACGTTGCCGACCGCCCACTGCCCATCAAACCTGCGCTCAAACAAAAGACAACTAGACTACAACAGAACTGGCACACCGCTTGACAGCATTGGCATCGAGGCAGTGGGGGCGGCGCGACAAGGGGCGGCAACCGCGACGAGTTGTCCATTGAACCTGGTCCGTCGAGAAACTGCTTGAAGCTATCCGAGGTCTGCTTCACGGTCTGCACGTTGGTCACCGAGCTCTGGGTCGAAACGGACAAGTCCATGAAGTCCTCATCGCGCATCCAGCGTACCGAACCTGCGAACTTCACAACGAGGTCCGTGAACGCGTCTGCCTGGGCCGCCGTTGAGAAATCCGACCGCCTCTGCTCAACGAGATTCACGCAGTAGTTCATGCACGTGACCATGTCCTGCAATAAGCAGCTGACACGTTTGACCTCGTTCTCGAAAGCATCTGGGTTCGTGACGTATTCCTTTTCCAGCTTATCGAAGGCGGCGTCGCCACAGCGCATGGCTAAGCCATTCTTGCACTTGGTCCACTTCTCGGTCAAGGTGCTGAGGGAGCTCGCAAACGTGGCCAAGCTCGGCGCGAGGACGCCAGCGGTAGTAGAGTACTCCTTCACGAGGCGGTCGTGGCACTCCTTGTCATCCGTCTTGCCGTCAGTAGACGTGCCGTCCTCTATTGGGTCCTGCGCCTCGCACGCCTGCATGAGTCCCAGCAGCGCAGCACCCAACTTCGGCACGAATGGCCCGATGACCTCAGCGTAGATGTCCATCATCATGTACCTGCCGACCCTGAGCAAGCTCATCGAGTTGTTGAGGTTGTCCGCCACAAACTCCAAGTTCGCGTGCGCAGCAGAGGTCGACCATTTCGAGATCGCGCCGCGGGCGCTGGCGAAGAAGAAATTCATGCGGTTGAAGAGAACGTTGACATCATCAAAGAATTTATTGGGCGAGTCCTTGCGCACAGTATCCGCCCACGCCTGCAAGTCGTCGAAGCACGCCTCGAAGTCTTTCTCGAAGTGCGATGCCGCCACCTCGAACTTATGCGTCGCCATGTCGTCCTCGATGCTCTGGGCCACGTGAGTACGACTGGCCTCCATCATAGCCTTGCCCACGGGATACGCCTGCAGAGTACGAGCAAGCTCAGACGCTGGTGAGGTCGGCTGTCTAACCTGGTCGAGTATCAGCTTTCTCGCTTGCCGCACCTCAGCAGTGGGGGGCCTGTCCGACTCAACGCCGCTGGCGCATTTGGCAATGGTCTCGACTGCGCCCAACACCTCCAAGGCTGAAGATCCCAAACCCATCCAACAAACCTAGGGTTCGAAAACGCTTGTTGCCGCCAAAATGGCAAACCTGAACTTGAAGTTTGAAACGTGTTTCTGGTCACCCTCGCCTACACCAAAACCGAAGAACCAGCGGATGGGCCTGGGATCTTCGTCATACACACGCCTCGGAGAACGTGTCGTCCTCCAGCTCTGTCCGCATGGTGACCTCCTTGGCCTTCCAGTGCGTGGCAATGAAGCCAATCTCAAACATGAAGTCAATAGCCAAGACATTATCTGTAACAGAGGTATCGGCCAACCCGCACAACCACGTCTGCATGGCATCGGAAACCATCCTCGCAAAATGAGGGTCTGGCCGACTACTGCATGGGACCTGAGCGCCTCCCCCAACTTCTTGGAAGTCTGGTGAGCTTTCTCCGCGGCCTTGCTTCTCGAGGTCTCCCCTGCGGCCCCTGTTGTTGACGGCTCGGCTTCGGCGGGCGGGTCTTTCTCGGTGATCGTGTTGATGATGGTCAGTATCTCAACATCAAACGCCTCGATAGCCCGCGCGACCGACCCCGTGGAAATCGCCATGCCCTGGAAAGTAGCATAGACCACGACAATGTTGAGCTCCTCCGACATATGCTCGCGCGCATGCATCATGTAGGCAATCACAACTGAGAACGGCTCAAGCGTTTCCTGAAGTAGTCTATCCACTTGGGCGTCAACCCAGGCCCTCATCGTCTTATGGAGCGCAATCAAGGCCGATAGGCGATTGCACAACTGGTTGAAGGCCTGCTGCACTTCGAACTGCGTTTTTCCGATGATGTTATGCTGATGCTTCGTAAGGCGCCTCTGAAGGGCGTGCAGCGCCCCCAGGATGAACTCCTCAAACCACTTCGGATTGGCCAGCTCGCTTACGTATGAGTTCACTGTGTTCCTGATCTTGGCGACTGGTGCCAAGTGGCTTCCCGACGGCCACGCCGCAGCCAAGGATAAGGCGGTGACCCCTTTGACTTTGTTGAACTCCAGCATCGTGATGCCGTCCTCGGCGTCGGCGTCAATAGGGGCCGACGCTTTACCACCATGGCTCACGTCATCGCCGCCGTCATGCACGTCGCCTTGGGCCTCATCACCTCCAGCCTCGACTGCCAATGCCATCGAACTCTCGATGGCGTCGCCTGGCGGCATTGGTGGCTTCACCGCCGTGTGCTTCATCATGTCGCAGATCTTGGTGTACAAAGAAAGGGTCAGCTTTTCGATCCCCCGCATCTGCAAACCATCCTCATCACATGCGTCGTCATCTGTTTGACCTTCCGGAACGTCTGGCTCGTCAGCGCGAGCATCCACCTCCTCCTTCGAGTCGTTCTCGCCCTTCACGTCGCCATCTGGAAGCTCGTCCTTGACAGGCATGGTGTTTCCCTGGAACTGCGCCCTGCTCCGAACGCGCCTGATGGCGGGCTCCGCGGGCGCCGCGACAGGCGCCATCGAGAACTCGAACTCTGGGAGGTCATCGTCAAAGTCCTTGCGGGCTGAAGCAAGGCCACCACCATCTGCCATGGCTGGCAACCTGACTGATACTTATAACTGCTGCTGCAAGATACTTGGCTAGAAGTCACTGGCACGTTCCCAAGAAAACCTGAAACCCGATTTCGCGCCGCGACGACATCGCCGAGACAGCTGGCGAGCTGCATGCGTTTGAGATACCACGCCCAAAACTACCACCTAGACAATCTAATCATTATCATCCTATCCTAATCCTACCAGCCCCTGGGTGCGTTACGCCAGTCTGCCTTGCATCTGCCACGTGCTCTCGCTGCTCTGTCCCCGTCCCCCATCGCCCCTCCCCTTGCATGAACCCCCCGTCCCCTCATCTCTGTTCGCTCCCCCCCAGCCCTCCCTCCCCTTCCGAAGGCTCCCCTCCCCTTCGCCACCTTCCAGAAGCCTTCCACCCCTTCCTCCCCCCCCTCTCCCTCCCTCCCCCCTCAATCAGACCACCCGAGTTTCCTCAAGAACCCTCCAAGGTGCAGGCAAGCTTCAACCTCCGAGTGTTCATGCGACTTTTGCTTTCGAAAGGCTTGCAGTGCATATCGCACTGGCAAGTCCGTCGGCGTTCGAAGCCTCGGGGCGGCGGGGAGAGGAGCCACATATAAGTCCAATAATATCGAGAGTGGCCTAAGATAGCCCCATAGAGAGTCCCTCGAGCACCCCGAGAAGCCCTGCCATGTTTGTACATCCACAGGAGGATGCATTCGTGGGAGAGGGGGGGGAGTAGGGGAATGTACTCCCAGACCCCACCCTCCTACCTCTCTGAGCGTGTTATTGTTGGTGTTGCTTCACTGTTACCGTTTTGCAGTTTGCATTCTGAATTGTGTCTAAGTATCTTGACTATTGAAGCCGTCTCTGGGCGCTCTCGGGGCCATCTTGGGAAAAGCCAGTGAATCGCACGTCTCATATGAGAAAATCGCTATCATGCGACTCGTCGTTTGGGCGGGGGGGGGGGGGGCGAGGGAAAGAGGGATGGGTGGGCTCAGAGCACGGGGGTTGGTGATGAGGGCTTGCCCCAGACGAAGAGACGAGCTCCCTCATCTTCTCCGTCGCATTCCCCTCGCCCCCTCATCATTCCGAACATCGCCAACCTCCTGGACATTCCGAGCATGCGCAGTGGCATGCCCCTCTCCAGCATCTGACGCGTCAGGTCGCCAAGGCAGCGGGTGTGATCAGGGCTCCCATGACCGACGGGGGAGGACACGGGGGAGGTAAGCAAGGAGAGGGAGGCATGTAGATGGAGATGGAGGGTGAGAAATTTCGCGGACGATGGTCAGGAACGTGAGCAGGAGAGCAGAGAGAGTTCAGGCGAAACCAATGATGCAAGGCCCACGATGTCTCCCAGTGGCTTTCGGGCTCTGATTTTCAGAAGGCTGAGGCGGGGTGGGGAGGGGGACTTGACCGAAGGCGCAGAGAGAGGAGAGTTCCAAGACGCTCAGGATGCTTAATGCCGACCCCCTCGATACGACCTAGGCGATTCGTACGGCTGTTCGGTGAGGGGCATGGTGAGGCCGTAGGGGGGGGGGGGTTACTCTTCGGACGTGGCCAGTGGAATCTGAAACGTTGGCTGTGGGCGGCAAGGGGGCCAGCATGCTTTGGAGACGGCCCAGGGACTGGGGTGACCAACAAAGGCGGCCCAGGGTGCAAACGACTCAGGCGGTGGAGGAGGAGGGGAGGGACATTGGAAGAGAAATGGATGCAAGTTGGCTCAAGACTTTCGTGCTTTAGCCTGTGCATCCCACGCAGGCGCACAACGATGCAACGGCGTCTCGAGATGGGCTCGAGATGAGCAGCTCGAACGGTGCTCCTGATGAGCCACTGGCGCAACTCAAACGCAACAAGCACTCTAGAGCACAACGGGCGCACTGGGCTCTAAATGATATGGAAGTGGCGCAACAAACAAGCACCCTGATATGGAAGGAGCGCCCCAAACAAGCACTCTAGATACGGAACGAGATGGAAGCTGCACCAGCCCGAGAATGAGCCCGAGGATGGAAGCTGCACTAGTCCGAGTGTGAAGCTCGCGAGGCCGAGGATGAGGCTACCGAGGCCGAGGATGAAGCTGGCGTGGCCTGGCGGTCAGCCTCCTCTACCTTGTCGAAGCACCGTGCACCCGACAGCAACTCCTCCACGTCCGAGAACGCTGAAAATTGGATCTCACACTTGGCGGCCCTCGGACCGCACGCCCTCAATACCCCGCCGACTTTCTTCAGGCGGCCTGGCAGGGCTGGGATCCGCTTGACGCTGAAACTCCCGATGCCTGGTATGAGGAGCACGCCCTTGTACTTCAGCTCGGTGATGAACGCCGCCGAGAGGGCCTGGAGCAAACCCGTCGCCATCACGATGGAACAGCTCGTGGCGGTCGCCATCGTAGCCGCAAGCTCGTGGGGTAGCACTGATTCCTGGCCGAGCTGTCGAAATGCCTTGGTCTCCGACTTGCCTTTGAGACCCTTCTTGGTCTTCGGCATCACTGACCTGGCAAGTGGCTGGCCCTCGCAGGCCGATGCGAAACCACGTGCTCGAGCCACATATGCTTACGGACCAGAAGGTTCACCGAACACCATGGGACTTCGGCTGTTGGGCCCTTGTTTTGCAAGCGTTTCGATTGATTTGGCTCCAGTTGCAAGGCCGCTGGCGGGATCCGAATGATGAGGTTTCGTTTCAGTGACCGTGCCATGGGAGATCGCACCCTCATTCTGGAGTCACCACAATCATTCTGGGGCATGCCAGTGGTCATCCTTTGGGCCTTCGCGTCGTTTTGTTCTGGTGTCGAGGCCCCTGGCGCCAAAGAACAAACGTGCTGACTGGTATGAATATTTTTTACATATCGAATATGGACTATCACGTGGCACCACGTCGGGCGGCAAGGAACCGACATCATCCTAATACCTACATCAACGCACTACCCGAAACGGGCCCAACATCTTCGCCTACACTCGGCAACTGTGCTCTCGCCGTGGCCTGAAATTCAAGAGTGTGGTGAACTTGAGGCCATGGCGAGAACAACGGAAATTGGAACCGAATTGGGTCGAGGACGTAATGTCGCCGCGCGACTTTTGGCACTGAGACCTTCGGTGGATGCCCCTATTCGGCCACGGCCTGTCCAGGCCACTTCAACAGGCAGAATGCAGCTTGGAGCGCGGAATGCAGCTTGGATGCGGGCATGTTCGGTATCAGTCTAACATGGCGCCCCCATGGGATCCCATGGGGCAGCGATCCGTGTGAAAAGGCTACTGTGGCAGAGCGGAAACACGACATCCACTGGGACACTCGGCGGGTCTCGCGACGGCACCCTGCGGCCTTGAAGGGCGGCGCGATGGCTAAAACGCTGGCCCGAGAATGCAAGCTGCATTGAAACCGGACAGGGTAGGGTGATATGGGACGCGTGTGCACGCGCGCGCGGCGGTAGTTGCGGCGGTGGGTGAGCGGCGGGACTTAGCCCGAACAGGTGGGATGAGGCGCGCATGTGCGCGTGTGAGGCTTTGGGGTGAGGGGGGAGGGGCGCCTGTGCAGTTGCGCGCGGTATCCTTGCGATGGTGGCGTCGGCGCGCGCGTGCGCGCGCGGCCTAGTAGATGGGAGCTCAGGAGATGCAGAGCAAGGGCGCACGGTGCGGAGCACGTGCTGGTGCATGGTCGGGTGGCGATGGCATTGGGCGGGGAATGGGGTGCGCGGGGTCTGGGGGCGCGCCTTTGTCGGGGGGCTCGGTAACGGAGTTGTGCAGTGTCTGCGTGATGCGTGGATGGTGGCTGTGGTGGTGGGGTGGGGTGGGGTGGGGGGTGCTTGCGCGCGCGCGCGCGCGTTGGGAAGGGTGCGCGTGGGCGGTGAGGGCGGGGTGGGTGGGTGGGTGGGTGAGTAGGGGGGGGAGGGGGGGGGGTCGGAGAGACGGTGGCCTTTCTTATTCGCAAGCAGTGCCCGCACGCAGACGCGAAACGCTGCCATCGCGCGGCGCAGCCATTCAGCGCGCAAATCCAATGCCCCCCACACACCCCCCCCCCCCCCACCCACCCCCCCCCCCCACCCCCACCCACACCCGCACCACAAGCACTAACCACACACACACGCACACACACCGCGCACACACGCACCCCCGCCCCGCCCCCCACCCAACCCCACCACCACCCCGCGCGCGCCACCCCAACCTCACCCCACCCCATCCCACCCCGCCCCGCCGACCACCGCCACCGCACCTCCCTTGCCCCACCCACCCCCCGCAAACCGTCCCAACCCCACCACGCACGCCACCCTCATCCCCATAACCACGACCACCCGACACGCGCACGCCGCGCCTTAGCCCGCTCACCCCCAACCGCCGACACCGCCATGCGCGGGCGCGCATGCACGCACGCGCGCGCGCACCCCTCTTCCATCCTGCCCTTGGCCAGCGCGATCCCACGACGTTGCGCTATGCCCACTGCCATGGCCGCGCCCCCCTTCCCGCGCCGTGCCCCACCGACCGCAACTGCCACCGCCGCCGCTCGCCGCCCACCTGCCCGCGCACGCCTACCCCCCCCCCCCCCCTGCCCAACCCAACCCCGCCACGCCGCCGCTCGCCCCCCACCTGCCGCGGCGGGCTATCCCCGCCTGCGCACGCACGCCCACCCACCCTACCCAACCCAACCCCACCCCCACACACGCGCCCTCATCCACCCCTGCCATCGCAGACCACCCCCCTCTCGCGCACGCCGCCCCGCCGCGCGTCGGCTCGCCATTGCCCATCGGCCTTGCCACCTTCCGCGCGCCCCGAACCCATCCCCCCCCGCCCCAGCCCGCCCCGCCCGCCGACTCGCTCAGCAACGCACCGCGGCCGCCCATTGGCCGAACGACACGGTTGAGTCTGATTGCGCGCGGGTCGCGCGCGGCCGCTGGCCGCTGGCCCAATTGCACACGGCGAGGCACCCGACGCCAACCTTGGGATGAGCGGCGACGCCGTGCGCCCCTTGAAAAGCGGAGGCGCGCCTGCGCGGCGCGAAGGCAAGGGGGCGCGGAGCGGAATGCCGCTCTTTGGTTGACCAAGGCAGCGACAGCGGGCGCAGTGCCGATCGCACGCACCGCGCACGCGCCGCGCACGCACCGCGCGCGCACCGCGCGCGCGCCGCGGCGTTAGGATTTTGCGCCCCCCCACATTGAAGTGATCGCCGTGCTACACCTGATAATAAAACTTTGCATTGGGTTTCCAGCACGGCGCCTTCTGGTTCACACTGCTCCGTCTGTATAGAAGTGAATCCAATTCTGCGCGGCGGGATGCCGCCGACGCGCACGCGCGCGCTACCGCGCACGCGCCGCGCGCGCGCGCCGCGGCGCGCGCTGCGGCGTTGTGCTGTTGTATATTCCGCATTTGGATGGTTGCCTGGCCAGGTCTAAGTATGAATGTTTACATTGGGTGTTCGCCGTTGGGTTTTCGACGTAACGTCGCTCGGCTTGTACAGCAAAGGCTGCGCTTCGTCTCCGTGGGGTGGCGCCGACGCGCGCGCGTTGGCGCCGCGCGCGCGCAGCGCGTGCGCGCGCCGCGGCGCGCGCTGCGGTGCTTGGCTTCTGTAGGCTCCACATTGGGATGGTCGCCTTGTCATGTCTGAGAATGAATAATACCGTTGGGTTTGCGCCATTGAGCGCTAATTGCTCACGACCGACGCCGCCATCGCCACCACCGCCCCGCTTGTCGCATCGCGTTGACCCCCCCCCCCCCTCCACCACCGCCACCGCCGACGCCGACGCCGCCGCCGCCACCCTCACACGCACGCGCAAATGGCGTAACCACCGCCATCACGACGCACGACCACCTACAGACACACGCCCACCACAACCAAGCGCACAATCACACACGACACGCGCGCACGCACGCGCACACGCGCGCAATCGAAGCCGCCTCTTGCACCACAAACGATAACCACCACCACCACCACCATTGGGCGTGCGCTCCCTCGCGGCACCGAGCGAACGCACGCTGGTGCCTCGTCCGGCGCGCGGTACAGAAGGCCAAGTGACGCGCCCGACACGCAGCAACGAGGGGTGGGTAACCGACAGAACGCACGACGCCAGATGTGAGTAACTGCGCTGGCACACAGCAACGAGGTTGAGTAACTGGCTCGGCGGGAGCCAGGAAGCGGCGACACCCCAGTGGGAAGGAAACAAAACGTTGCAACATGGCCGTGGCCAAGGACACCCGCAACCGACGACAGGCGACGGCGACAGGGGCATAGTCAACTCGCGTAGTCAACCCAACGACCGACGACAAGGGCATAGTCAACTCGCGTAGTCAACCCAGCGACCGACGACAGGGGCATAGTCAACTCGCGTAGTCAACCCAACGACCGACGACAGAGGCATAGTCAACTCGCGTAGGCAAGCGACGTAAGCAAGCGACACGGGCAAGCGACGTAGTCAAGCGACACGGGCAAGCGACGTAGGCCAGCGACGCAGCCGAGAGCAACGCGCAAGCCACACCCAAGTCGCGGGCGAACGAAGGTGGAGTAACCCCGAAGGGATCGGGTAACTCTAGCTGACCGCCTGAGCGACACATGCGAACTGCACATGCGCTGTCGACCTGGAACCCACCTGCGGCGCAATGGGAACCTCGCTGTGCTCGCAAACATCCCTGTCCTTTGCCTTCCTGCCACCGCCGCCGCGCGCATGGTTAACGGCTGCGCTTGAATCGCCTCGCCCGTTGAACGGCTTGAGGCGGCGGCTGCGTGCGCCGCCGTTGCAATGCGCAGTGCGCGGGTTTCGCCATGGAGCTCGTCGGGTTAACATCGCTGCGTTTGTGTAGGGGTCAATCCACTTCTCCGCGATGGAATGGGGCCGACGCGCGCGCGTCGGCGCCGCGCGCACCACGCGTGCGCGCGCCGCAGCGCGCGCGGCATTCCACATCGATATGGCCGCCTTGGCGGATCTGAGAATGGATGATACCGCTGGTTTCTCAACATTCGGCTTTCCATCTGCATCGCTCCGTTTGTGTAGACATGACTACGCATCCTCGAGATGGGATGGCGCCGATGCGCGCGCGTCGATGCCGCGCGTGCGCGCGCTGCGGCGCGCGCGCTGCGGCGATGGGCTTCTGTGCATTCCACATCGAGATGGCCGCCTTGCCAGATCCGAGAGTGAATATTTACATGGGGTGTTCGCCATTGGGTTTTCGAGTTCGCATCGCTCCGCTTGCATTGACATCAAGACACTTCGTCGCGGCGGGCTGGCGCAGACGCGCGCGCGTGGGCGCCGCGCACGCACCGCGCGCGCGCCGCGCCTCTCGCGCGCTGCGGTGCTGGGCCTGTGCACATTCCACATTTGGATGGCCGCATTGCCATATCTGAAAAGGAGATGTACATTCGGCGTTCATCATGTTGTTTTCGAGTTCACACAGCTCCGATTGTATAGCAGTTAGCGCGCCGTCTTCGCGGTGGGATGGGCCGACGCGCATGCGCGCGCGGGCGCTGCGCACGCACCGCGCGTGCGCGCGCCGCGGCGCTCGCTCTGCGGTGTTGGGCTTCTGGGCAATTCACATTGGGATGTTCGCCTTGTCCGATCTGAGAATAGGTACGTACATTGGGTGTTCACTGCTGGTTTGTCGAGTTATCACCCTTCCATTTGCGCAGACATGAATGCACTTCTTCGCAGCGGGGTGGGGGCGACGCGCGCGCGTCGGCGCCGCGCGCTCACCGCGCGCACGCGCGCCGCGGCGCGCGCGCGCTGCGGCGGTGGGTTTTTTTTTATGAATCCCACAGCGAGATGGTCGCCCTGGCGGATCTGGCAATGACTATTTTCATTGGGCTTTCACCGCTGGGAAGTCGGGTTAACACCACTCCGTTTGTGCAGAAGCGAATGCACTTCCTCGCGATGGGCTGGGGCCGACGCGCGCGCGTCGGCGCCGCGCGCGCACCGCGGCGCGCGCGCTGCGGCATTGGGCTTTTTGTTTTATGAATCCCACATCGGGGTGGCCGCCTTGTGCGATCTGAGAATGGATGTTCACATTGGGTTTTCGCCAAGTGGCGTTCGGTTTAACATCGCTGCGTTTGTATAGAGGCGGGCACTCTTGTTCGCGCTGGGATGGTGCCGGCGCGTTCGCGCGTCGGCGGCAGGCACGCACCGCGCGCTCGCGTGCCGCGGCGCGAGCTGCGGTATTGGGCTTGTGTATATTTCGCATTGAGATGGTCGCCCTGTCAGCTCCAAGAATGACCAGCCTAGATACCCCGTCCCCCCCCTCCCCCCCCTTATCCCCCCCCCCCTCCTCTTCCCCCAACGCACCCCATCACCCGTCGCCACCGCGCGCACGCACAAAATCACACATGCACGCACACACATTCAGACACACAAGCACCCCCCCCCACCACCACCACCACCACCACACACGCACACACACACGCACGCACCACATATGCACGCACGCACGCCATTTCTCCACCACTCCACACGCACACACGCACACACACACACTCTCTCTCTCTCTCTCTCACACACACACGCATGCAAACGTACATACCTACACACCACCGCCATTTCAATGAACGCTGTTTTCGCTGCGTCGTTGGTACGGTGTCGTTTTGTTAGCGTGTCGCTGTTACCGTTGCATTGTTAGCGTGTCGTTGTTGTCGCGCCGCTATTGCCGTGTCGTCGTTGCCGCGTCGTTGTGGCAGTGCCAAAGTCACCGCATTGTTGTTGCCGTGCCGTCGCTACAATATCAGTGTTACCGTGTCGTTGGTACTGCGCTACCGCGTCGTCGTTACCGTGTCGTTGTTGGCGCGTCGTTTGTACCGTGTCGTCGTTACCGTGTCGTTGCTGCTGCGTCGTCGTTACCGTGTCGTTACGGTGTCGTTGTTACCGTGTCGTTTTTACCTGTTATTACCGTGTTGTCGTTTCCGTGTCGGTGTCACCGTGTCGTCGTTATTGTGACATGTCTTTGTCACCGTGTCGTCGTTACCGTAGTGGTGTTACCGTGTCGGTTGTCCCCATTTCATTGTTACCGTGTCGTGGTTACTGTGTCGTGGTTAGCGTGCCGTCACTAGCGAATCGTTGTTACCATGTCGTTGTTGCCGTGTCGTGGCCGCCCTGCCGTCATTACCGCGTCGTTGGTACCGTGCCGTTGTGACCGCGACTTTGGTACCGCGTCGTTTACCGCGTCGTTGCCGCCATGTCGCCGTTACATTGTTACATGTTCGTTGTTGCCGCGTCATTGTTACCATGTCGTTGTTGCCGTGCCGTTGTTACCGCGTCGTCGGTACCGCGTGGTCGTTACCGTGTCTTTGTTACCGCGGTGATGGTGGCAATGATGGCGTTTGGTGGGGCGTGCGAGCGTGGGCGGGGGGCGGGCGGGCGCGGGCACGGGCGGTGGCGGCGGCGGCCGCGGCAGGCCACCGCCAGAAACCGTCAAGCAGCCCCCAAGGGCCAAGCGTGCCAAGAGGACCCCATGAGAAGCCCAGCATCATTCCATGATGCGTTCGGTTGTCTCTCGCACCGCCACCTGGCCCCCTGGGGGGAAGGGGGGTGGGGGCTGGATGGCATGTGCGGGCACGCGAAGCGTCAAGAATGTGTCGTATACCCCGAAGCTCAAACGACGGCGGCACAGGCCGAATGTCACTCAATCCATGGTCGCGCGGTCCAATGGCGCAACGACCACACGTGTGATTGTCTTGGGGGGGACTGCTACATATTTTTCAGTTGCTCCAGCTCTGTCATGCGGCCAGTTCTGCAAAACAGATGGGCATCAGCTGCTGCTCGACTTCCACCCCCTCCTTGCCATCCTCTCCTCCCTCCTCCCCCCCACCCCTCCGAGTCGCCCGCCCCCACCTCCAGATCCCGCGGCCAGCCGCAGCCATCTCCAGCTCTCGTGCTCCACCTGCTGCTGCTGCTGCTCCTCCTCCTCTTCCTCGTCCTCCTCTTCCTCACTCCTGCTTCGCCTCCCCCTCGTCCTCCTTCTCCTGCGCCTGCTCCCTCCTCACCCTCGTCCTCCCTCCTCCCTCCTCCCTCCATGCTCCTCCATCCTCCTCCTCCTCATCCTCCTCCTCCCCTCCTCCTCCTCCTCCTCCTCCTCCTCCTCCTCCCCCTCCTCCTCCTCCTCCTCCTCCTCCTCCTCCTCCTCCCCTCCTCCTCCTCCTCCTCCTCCTCCTCCTCCTCCTCCTCCTCCTCCTCCTCCTCCTCCCTCCTCCTCCCCCCCCCCCCCCCCTCCCCCCTCATCCTCTTTCTCCTGCTCTTGCTCCCTCCTCATCCTCCTCCTCCTCCTCCTCCTCCTCCCCTCCTCCTCTCCCTCCTCCTCCTCCTCCTCCTCCTCCTCCTCCCCCTACTCCTACTCCTCCCCTCTCCCTCCCTCCCCCACTCCTCCTCATCCTCGTCCTCCTGCTCCTCCTCATCCTCCGCCTCCTCTGTTCCCTCCTCGTCCTTCTTCTTCGCCTCCTCCTCCGCCTTATCCTCCTCCCCCTCCGCCTCCTCATCCTCCGTCTTCTCCTCATCCTCCTCCGCCTCCTCATCGAGGAAGCGCGCTGCATCACTTAGGCTTCGCCTTCGGCTTGCCTCCTGCCTTGGCTTTCGCCTTAGCCTTATGCGACTTGGCGCTCCACAAAAACCTAGCTGCATCCATGTGATCCTTAGCCAATGGTTTGTTGGTGGCGTTGTCGGCCCCAGCTGGGGTCGGCACGCAGTCGAAAACCCATTTAAAGATATCTGCGTTTGTGCCACAGGTGGCTGCAGGCACGCAGATTGAGCAGCCCCTGTGGCGATAGCACGTGATTGTAACACTATTAATTGGAGCCCCCCGTTGTATCCGCACTACATGCCGCCCCCCCAAGTAAAAATAACCTTGGGGGGTTGGCTCCACGTCCAAAAGGTCCATCCAGGGCTCACGAGGCGGCGGCGGTTCTGGGTCCCCTGGGGGATCGAGGCATGGTGGTGGGGCTGGGTCAGTGGACGGCGCTGCGCCTGCTGAGCCGCCCGCTTCGTGCACGAAATCAAACGCAGCATCTGCAATCCCACCTGCCCCTTGGGAGGGCGAGTTGTCAGGAGAGGCCTGTTTGCACACGCCCTGTCTTCCCCGTCGGAGAGGTGCTTGCCCCTCAACCCTCCCCTCTCCCCCCGCCCCCGCCCTCTGGGCATGGAGGGGGTGGGGGGGGGGGGAGAGCGTGGGGCGCACGCTGTCGGATGCAACTTAGGCGATTCCTGAGACGGCTAGTTGCCACGCCCCGCACCAAGGGTCGTGGCCCCCGCTGGTGGGAGGGTGGCGTTAACCGTTCGCTGCACATCTGACGTGCTATTGTTCTCAAGAACCCTCCGCGATCCCCCCAGACGTTCCCAGACGCCCGCCAAGACCTCCGCACGAGTTCGTTTCGACACTCCCCTCACTCGGATCCAGGCCCACAGTGGAGTTGGTGATGGGGGGGGTCGCTGGCGCACTCCGAGCTGTCACCCTCGGGGCGGATGTATAACCTGACCACACCATGTGTCGCTTTATTTGCTTTCATTCCAATCCCTGACGGGATGCACCCCCCTGGCCCAGGGGGAATGCGGAATGCACGGCGGTGGAGACGAGAAGGAGGGGGCGGGTGAGTAGGAAGAGGACGACGACGAGAAGGAGTGAGGAAGAAGATGACGAGGGAAATATGGAAGAACGAAGCAAACGGGGTGGAGAAGGAGGAGACAGCACCCTCTGCTCAAATGACGGATGTTGGATGGGCAAGTGCTGATTCGCAAAGCGTATGAGATTTCATCATCCAAAAAGTCCTCGTCATGCGGAAGAGCCATGTCTCGAGGATCCTGAGATACAGGTGGAACGTGGCATTCGGCAACATCGGCTGGTAGCGTCGCCTCCACGTGGACCGCCTCGAGCTCCTCCACCTCCGAGATCTCGGACTGGTGATCCAGGTCGGCGGTATCGTAGTCAAGTTCCCGAGCAGGTGGAACTGCGTCTGCAAGTGGCACGGGTTGCTCTGGAACTCCAGGAAGCACGTGCTCTTCAACGTCCTCGGCTGGACCTGCATGCGCTGCATGTCCGCGGCCGCGCCCCCCACGACGAGCGCCGCCACGGCCCCCGCGCCCTCGCCCTTGCCCTCGACCGCGTCCTTGTAAAGCACGGTCTGCCTTTCCTCGAGCTTCATTGCCAAAAGGGTCGTGTTCATGCAGGTCGGGTTGCTTGCCAGCCTTTTTAAAAGTTAGTGGTTGCTTTAATCCTGGCTCCCAGATGCGGCCGATGAACGTCAGCCCCAATATTTTTGATCTCCTCAATGTCCCAGTGCTGTGGCATATCTCGTGCTCGGCTGTGAACAAGTCCATGTGCTCCAACTCCTTGACTAAATCGAACACCAGTTCATCTGATGTTTGCGTGTTTATTGCGCTGTAGTCATGGCAGACTTTGCTCATCCGAGTCTGGAGATTCACATACGAAGGTAACGGTAGCTCCTCAGGGTCCAAAGGGCCGACAAGCCGCGCCAAACCGATCAGGGTAATTGGATTTTCACAAAAGCGAAATTGGCTCAAACGCTGAACCTGATTAAATCTAGGGCCCTGGGCACCACACGACATAAACTTGAACCAAGTCGCCCCTGACCGAATGTAAAACTGGGTCGGCTGGTTTGGCATCGGACGGCGGCATTTTCGAGCCCGAGTTGGGTCCTCGGCCACCACGTCGGCCGCATTCTCGAATTCGTTCAACGTTGCATCCCAGATGTGTGGGTTGAGAATGATGTCACTGACCAGAAACACAACTCGCTTCATGCCGTCTCCCAGCACCGCTCGACCTGCGACGACTAGCATCAAGTCCCAGGCGTCGTCGGTGTTCTTGCCAGCACCGATGGATGTAATGAAATTGAAGATCCCCTTCTCCACTATGTTCATGGCGCCTGGCACCCGCGATGCAGGTCTGTCTGAGTTTCTCGGAGACCGCAGCATCCCCCACGGATCAAAATCACTGGAATCCTCGAATCTGGTCTTGGCATCTGACGCGACCTTCCTCTCGGACATGTTGACGTCGTAGACCGTGCTGTCACTCGGCCACCCGAACTGGACGATGTACTTGCATAATTCATCAGGCGTCACTGGGCTTGCACGACTGCCACCGCCCCACCACATCGCATACGGCTTCCGTTGTGTTTGATGCTCCGCTTCTCCGCCTCCACCACGCCGCCAATCCCTGTACGCCTCGGCGTAGATATCTTGGTCCGACTCGTCAAACAGAGCCTGAAACTCTTTCCTGTGCTCAATGACCTCATCCTGCGTCAGGTTCCGTCCTTTCGCTCGCTTTGCATCTTGGATGTACCTGTTCTGCCCCAGCATGAATGCGCTAAGCCCGCGCTTGATGCCCTTCTGGTCCTGCTGGTGCGAGGCAGCTCCTGGCAACAAGTTCGGGTTCGGGATGCGCGCGACGATCGCCTCCTCGAAATATCGCTGATCTGCCGCACCTGGCGCCTCAATGGCGGCAAGCTCGCCTGGTGGCGCACCCTGGATCGCCAGATGCTCACGCGCGCCTCCAGCAGCTGCGGCATCGATCGCACCTGGCCCAGGCGCGTCTTCAAGTGCTCGTTGAACTGGGGCCGCTGGCAGCGTTCCGAAAGAAGCGTTCTCCAACAATGGCATGCAGGCGACGTCCTCCTCCGACTCCACGGCGCTGACACGACGAAAGGAAAGAGGGTCGTCGCCGCCGTTCTTCTTGTGGACGGCTGCGAGCTGGTCAAGGAAGTGCTCTCGCTCGGCGTTGACCGAGTTCCTGCCTGGAGCACGCGCTGGATGCCGAACTGTGTACAGTGAGTTGAGCCTCTCTATCATGTCCGTCCCATAGCAATGCGCCCGAAAGTCAGCTGACAAAACAATTTTGCATGACAACGATGTCAATGCCGTCGGTGTGCTAAAGAGCTTGCGAATACCCTTGCTGTACGAATCAAGTGTGTACTCTGGGGCATGTAGCACTTCGTTGGCGACGCGCTCCTTGTCGGCATCGCTGGACCGGTTGTCCACCAAAGCGTAGAGCTTGTACGGCCACGTGCAGAAGCGAGCTTCGTACCTGCGGGCCATCACTGCATTTGTATGTAGGATTTGTCCTCTGGACCACTTGGAAAATGTCTGGTCCTCTAATGGCGCGCCAACGATGTCCAATAGCATCCATGGGCGCCGCGATGGATCCCCTGTATTCCAGCTGTCCAAAAGATGTAGCATGCCTTGGCTGAACGCACCGACGGCTGACCCTTCGCCGAGGATCTTGTCGAGTTTGCTTCTGTCTTCGGGCGTGTCTTCGATAGCATCTCCCAGAAGCGGATAGAGTAACTTGCCATCTGTTACTTCCAGCACGCCAGTGTGCACGATCAATTGGTACATGTTCATATCATCCTCGTAATATTCCGTCACCTTCTTAGTGCGGACCCGAATCACGTGCTTGAAGTACGCGTCGGACCCCTCTTGGTCCACACCAATGTGCGTATCGCCATCGCCGTCACCTTCGCCAGCAGGTAGCGTGCCCAAGAAACAGTCGATGCCGACTCGGTGAAGCAGCCGTCGCACCAGCGTGCGCTTGAAGCTCGGCAGCAAGTGCGTCCACCGAGACTCCGCTGGACGCGGGTCCGAACTCCCATACAGTGCGTGCACCGTTGCGACCGTCATCTTCTGAACTGCCTCCGCCCGCGACGCACAGCAGGGGCGGTTGCGCGTGGCGTCCCATCAGTGGTGGACCCACCGATCTGATGTGAGGTCCCCGTTGGCCATGGCGATCAGCTCCATCAAATCCTTGACGTGCTGCGACTTGCCGCTGCCCCTGCCATCCATGCCTGGCCTCTTGTGGTACTCGGCGTTGAGGTCGTAGAAGATGTCGACAACTTGCTCCAACGTGTAGTGAAAGGCGGGTGCTGGACCAACCTCTCGATGAAGCTTGTCGCTAACGATCTGCTCGATGCCCCTGATGTACCGCGAGATGTTGCCTCTGTATCTGGACATCGACGCAATCGAATAATGCCTCATCGTATGAGGCCTCAAGGCCTTCACGCTGATCTTGCCACGATGGTGGCTGTGGATGCCGCACGTATCTGGGAAGTAAAGGAGCCGATTGCCGAGCTCCCCGAGCTCGTCCTTTAGCTTCTGCTCGGCGCTGCCCCACATGCGCAGTATGCTCATGTTGCTGCTGGCCCTGTCACACATGGGCATGAACGTCATGCTCGACACCTTGGAGAGCGTGTCCCGCATGATAGCCGCGTCCGTCAAGTTGAGGTTGGCTGGCATGTGCTTGACGATGCCTGGATGTAGATCGTGCGCCTTCGTGCCACATACCTCCGACGGCTGAGAGAGCCAATACGTTTGAAACTGATTACACAGACCCCGTTGGAGATCACCGAGGGCCACGCTGATCGTCGTGCGCTGCACGAGCGTGGGCATGGCGACGTTCTTCTTGAGAATCCGATACGCCTCGGATGGGCGCCACGCCTGCTTGACCTCCACCTCGTCCCACATGTGGCCAGCTGTGATGTGTACTATGCGGCCTTCGCCACGGATGGCGACCGCGCTCTTGTCCAAGCAGTAGTCAAAGGCAAGTCGTTGTCGACGCTGTGCCACGTAGCACGCAGCTGCCTGAATGCGCTTCTGCTTCACTCCCATGTTCAGGTTCGCCTTCAACTTTGCGAAGACGGCCCTCGACGCGAGAAGGAAATCTGCTGCCTCCGACGTCCGACCACTCCCGCCCCCCGCGCCCCCGACGCACTCCCCCCTCCTCTCGCGCACGCAAGGGGGAGCACGTCGGGACCGCTGGGGGGAATGTCAGAATGGTTGGGCGTCCCAGGGGGGGGGCCTGAAGCTTGCGCTTCCGCCCCAGCGCTGGCCCGCGCCGCCCCGTGATCAGCTCCGCGCTGGGCAACATCGCAGTGATGTTCCTGACGAGCGCCTCGTGACCAGCCGCCTGATCCTTTAGTGGATGTGCAGGGCACGCAAGCATCTTGCTTCTGCTCTCCTGCTGGTCCGTTGCCCCTGTCTCGCCGACGAACGCGCTCAGCGCGCCACGTCTGGGAGACAAGGGCAACGGACTAGCAGAAGCAAGGCGTTGGCGTGCTCTGTTCATCCAGGCCTTAAGCTGCAGCCGCAACTCGTCCTTGAGCTTCTGGTCCTTCTTCGCCCTGGCGTGGGCGATGTGAGCCCGCGACCTCTGCTGGAACCTGTCCTGCGGCACTTGCGGCGGTGCTGCAACGAAAACCTCCATCTCGCCAAACTGGTGGAGGCCGACGATCTGCTCCTGCGAGGGCTGGTGGACCTCTTCCATGCCGTCTGCACCCTCGTCGCCTGAGAGCTGGCCGAACTCCGCGAGGAAACCATCTAACATGCTGCGTATGCCCAGCGAACGACGATGGTCGATGCTGTTGCCAGCGTTGATATGGAGGGCAGGCTCGAAAGGCACAGCCAGCGAACGAAGATGGTCGGTGATGTTGCCACCAGCGTTGATATGGAGGGCAGGCTCGAACGGCACGGCCAGCGAAAGATGGTCGGTCCAGCCACCAGCGTTGATATGGAGGGCTGGCTCGAATGGCACGGCCAGAGAACGATGGTCGGTCCAGTCACCAGCGTTGATATGGAAGGCGGTGCGCACAGCCAGCGACAGATGGTCGGTCCAGCTGCCAGCGCGGATATGGAGGGCGGACTCCAGTGGCGGCGGCACCGCCAGCCGAAGACCCGCTATGATATGGAAGAGCTGAAAAACGGCGATGAGTCTGAGCATCATCAGTGGGCACTCGTGGAGAGCTGAATGCGATTTGAGCCCGAATTGCAACGATGGGCGCAACAGGCTTCAAGGAGGAAGAAGAGGGCGCCCAAACGGCTCGAAGGGGGTTAGTTTAAAAGACATCCTTTTAAGGTGCACGAGTGCTTGCGGCGCTAAAGCGAGAGCCACATGTTGCAAAGGAACCGCGAACCGCCTTTCATCCGTGTAACTGTTGCAACATTCTAAAAACGATTGTGCGCGGCGCCTCGGCGAGAGCCCAATTTCTGTGATCTTTGAGCCGTATTTGGTATCTCTTGGGTCAGTCCAGAGCGTTGGCCATTAGTGGTTTGAATTGTTATCCTTCTTTAAGTGCCCTCGTGTGGCTCGCTTTTGGACGGCCTGAGGCCAAATAAAAAGGAGGAGAACGGGCGCCACCGTGCCTGGGTCTCTTGGAAAGCTTCCAGAGAGCCTCTTGGAGGCAATTTTAATGCCTCGTGGGGCTCGTCAGGATGCTTGTTGGGGTCTCCTGGGAAGCTTCCAGAGAGCCTCTTGGAGGCAATTTCAATCCCTCGTGGGGCTCGTGAGGAGCCGCTTGCGGCCTGTATTTGTAGGGTGTTTGTTGTGCCTCTGGGGGGCTTCTTGGGGCCTCTTTTCGGTCTTTTGGGGGTCCTTTTTGGACCTCTTGGGGTCTCTTGGGGGCGTCTTGGGGCCTCCTGGGAGCCTATTGGGGTGGAAGGCTCGAATGGTGGGTTCACGTTCCCCCTCTTGGGCCTCTCGTGGGGCCATCTTGAAGCCCTCTTGGGCCGTCTTGGGCGCTTCTTGGGCGCTTCTTGGGCCGTCTTGGGCGCCCTCTTCCAGCCGGAGGAGGAAGAGTAGGAGAAAGAGAAGGAGGATGAGGAGGAGGAGGAGGAGGAGGAGGGAGAATGAGGAGGGAGGATGAGCAGGGGGAGGATGATTGAGGAGGAGTAAGAGCAGGACCGAGGAGGAGGAGAAGGGAGAGACGGCGGAGGAGGAGAGAGGGGAAGGAGAAGGATGAGGGGGTACAACTACCGATGCTTGTCGTTCTTCGTTCGAGCGGTCGCTGTAGGATGGGCTGTCAGTGATTTGCAAAACGTGAACAACATATGACCTCGCCATCATATCTGGAATTGTCTTCTGCTGGCCTCACGCATCTCATCATTTGTTCCTTCCGTTCTCCCGCCACCTGCCTTAGACCATCTCTCCTACTGTTCCCTATCCTGTTTCACCATCCTCTCCATCCACCCTCCACCCCTCCTGCGCCCTCCTGCCATCATCATGTTCTTCGTGCAATCCGAGCCCACCTAACCGATCAGATAGGAAACGGGCGTGAGAAAACAACAGCAGGAGAAGACGAGTGAGGAAGATAGGCAAGGTTTTGTGCTAAAGTTGAAGTTGCCCGAAACATCGGCCGAACGTGGGGCGAGGACACTTGTAAAGTTCCTCACCCCGCGGCCCCCCTTCGAAATGGGCGGCCCAACCTTCCTCGCCTCGCGCCTGTCGTCCACGACTGTCGCTACCCAGTGTCGCCACCTACTTTGGGGGTTCTGCAGTCGAGGCCGATCTCTGACCCCCAGACAGACTCAAGTCTTACCTCCTCTTCCTCCTCCTCGGAGGAAGAGGATCAGGGACGCAGGGTGCAGTTCACACGCTGAAGCGATGGCCACTTTGGGTCCGTGAGGGGCTCTGGTTTTCGGGCCGCTCCGTCGATCCAGGTCTTGGGACCTACTCGTGGCCCTTCGTTTATCGTATGACGTGCTCTCATGGCATTACGACGGCTGCAGGATGAGGGCGGAGAGTAAGGAGCTGTTGCAGGCCCAAAAGGCAGAACAAAACCGTGGCGCTCAGCAAAGCGCGGGCCAACGTGCCCTGGCCAACGGCCAAAGTGGCCAACGGCCAAAACCAAAGGGCACACGCGCAAAAAGAGGGAATCACGGACACAAGCTGGGACCTGACCTCCGGCCTCCTTTCCTTGACTAACTCCCAATAGCGCCAGAAACGCTGTGCCTTAGGGAGGAAATCAAGGAAAAGAAAGCAAAACCAAGGACCGCCCTACACCCCGCGCCAAAATGGCGCACGGGGGTTCGGGATCGGCGCCCAAGGGACAATACACGGAGCGTTGCCCAGCGCCCGCACCCTCACAAGCACGGCAACAGTGTGCCTGCGGCAAAGAGCACTGCAACCAAGAGGTTACAGGCGGAAAGCCGCGGGCCCCGCCTCCGTGGTCGTCAAACGGCGGTGCACCTCAGACCAGGAGGTGCCACTGGGGTCTTCCCGCGCCCAGGCCGCACCTCTTGGCCGAGGTGGCAGGGCACTAAAAGCCCTGGCCTGACAGCTGCAACGGCAGCAGCAGCGGCAGCAGGGAGGGGGAGGGGAAGGGGGCCACTCTCGGGCCCAGGAGCGCAAACAACGTCCACCCTGGAACCTAATCCAGGGCCGTGCCGCAACTCCCAAAAAGGAGAAGGGCGACGGACACGACGACGAAACGAGACACGAAGGACGACAACGAACGACCACGAACCTCCCAGCGGGAAGTGCTGCCCTCCGCCCTATCCTTATCGCACCCGGAACGCGGGCGGGATAAGGATCTGACAGGAGAGTAAGGAGACATGAGGAGGAGGAGGAGGAGGAGGAGGAGGAGGAGGAGGAGGAGGAGGAGGAGGAGGAGGGGGAGGGGGAGGGGGAGGGGGAGGGGGAGGAGAGGGAGGAGGGGGAGGAGGGCCAGCTCGGTGCGCTCGCGTTTTCTCTATTCGCACAGGCGGATGTCGTAGCAAGGCATAGCATTACATGGCATAGCATGGTGTTGAAGATCAACGCGTAGCCTGACAGCATGGCGTGGCGACGCCCCAAAGTGGGGGGGGGGCTCGTGCGGCCCACAAAGTCGACGAGTCGGCACCGAATGTGTAATCACTTCCGATGGTTGGTTCGTGGGGCCATTTTCTAGGTTTGGGGCCCTATTTTGAAGGGCCGAAAGCCATGGCGTGGCATGGCGCTGGAAACAATGACGCCAGCGCTGCAGCGGGAGCACGATTCGGGACTAGCGGAAGCGCGGAAATGAGGCCAGCGGGGAGGAGCCACTTCGGTAGGGGGCTTCGGGGCAGAAGGTGTGGGCGCGGGGGGCGCGAGGGCGCGGGGGGCGCGAGGGGGCGGGGGCGAAGCGGGGGGTGATGATGATGACGATGACGATGACGATGACGATGACGATGACGATGATGATGATGATGATGATGATGATGATGATGATGATGATGATGATGATGATGATGATGATGATGATGATGATGATGATGATGATGATGATGATGATGATGATGATGATGATGATGATGATGATGGTGATGATGATGATGCTGATGATGATGATGAGGATGATATGATGATGATGATGCTGATGATGATGATGTGATGATGATGGTGTGATGATGATGGTGATGCTGCTGCTGCTGATGATGATGATGATGCTGATGCTGATGCTGATGCGGATGCTTATTAATATTATTATTATTACTATGGCGATGATGTTTTGATGCTGCTGCTGCTGATGATGATGATGATGATGATGATGATGATGATGATGATATGATGATGATGATGATGATGATGATGATGATGATGATGATGATGATGATGATGATGATGATGATGGTGATGGTGATTATGAGGAGGAGGAGGAGGAAAAGGAGGAGGAGGAGGAGGAGGAGGAGGAGGAGGGCGAGAGGCGCGGCTGCTCCTGTCGTCGCCGCCGCCGCCGGGGAAGGCAGCGCCAGCGGCGGCGGAGGCGCTGCCCGCGCACGCGGCGCCGCACCAGCCGCTTGGGCCCTGGACCGCGCCGCTTGCGGAGCACCGCTCCCCGCCGCCCCTGCGCGAGCTGGAGGCGCCGCAGCGCGCGCGCGGGCCGCCCGTGTGGGAGCCCGACGAGCACGCCGCAGGCGGCCGGGCCCTCCTCCTCCTCCCCGTCCTCTTCCTTCTCCTCCCCCTTCCCCTCCTCTTCCTTCTCCTCCCCCTCCCCCTCTCCTCCTCGTGCTCCTGCTCCTCCTCAGCGCTCCTCGTTCCTCCTCCTCCTCGTCGTCCTCCTCCGCCTCCTGCTGCTCCTCCTCCTCCTCTCCCCTCCTCCTCTCCTCCTCCTGCTGCTGCCTCCTCCTCCTCCTCCTCCTCCTCCTCCTCCTCCTCCTCCTCCTCCTCCTCCTCCTCCTCCTCCTCCTAGACGCCCCTTTGGCACAAGATCCTCCTTTTTGGCGTCTTGCCCTCTCCACCATCCGACGTGGCATGCGAGTAAGGGCTTAGATGGGAGCCCTGCTTATTCAGCTTGCTCTCCTTCGGTCGACTCTGATGACGATGAACTTGCAGCCCTCGGTCCCGACGGGCGTGTCCGCGCGCGCGCCCGAGGCACTTCGACTTCGACTTTGTCAGTATAACCCACAAGCTCTTCCAGCACATCGGGGGATCAGGGAGGTACTTGAGGGCTTAGAGACATGCCACGTAATCAGTTTGACTGGGACGGGTCAGAGTATGAAGTTCGCCTCTTTTGATGGAAGTTTGAAGATTTTATCTCCCAGAGTTGGTGAGTATACGGTATGGCAGTGGCCCACTCCCAAAAATCGCCCGAAGATCAAGGACGCCCCCCAATCGACTTCGACTTCAGGGAACAACTCTTCGACGGGGTGTATGTTGGCGGTTAAATCGAAGATGTTTCGGCGCCATCGTTTCGTTCAGGCATGGTGTCCTCCCGAGTCTCTCCAGGGCCGTGGGGGTGCAGTCAGATATCGCTGGAGTGGTCACTATGATTTCTGTTTTATAACCGCATATGGGTTGCTTTTACCGAAGACGGATTCTGATAAGAAACACTGCCAGGGCTTGATCGACTGGATCAGTAAGGTTATTTCACAGCTTCCAGTTAGATGTGTGCCAGTGCTGTTTATGGACGGGAATTTCCACTGTGGACTCCAGAAGTTTGGTGGGCAATGGGGATATGCACAAGATCCGAATCGTCTGGATGCGGTGGGCCCCGTGGGTGCGGAGCGAGAGGGCCATCATACTAGTGCTTGGAGGCTCATGCTCAATACACATCATATGGGACTTGCTAACACACACTATCATGAGGGATATGGTCCGACCTACTTCCGAGGCTCCACTCAGACGCGCATAGACTACATAGCGATTCCGAAGACCATGATGGCTCAGATCCACTCCCTTCGTGCATGGCGACGCACAGGACGATATCTTCAACTTTCTGATTCTAAAGGTAATGCAGATCACGCCCCTTTGGTGATGGAGTTTTTGACGCAATCTTGGTATGATAGCGAACCTTCGACGAATACTTTCAGATGGGATCAGGACCGACTCATGCGTGCATGGATCAAAGGCGGCCCCGACTATGACGACTTTGTGATGGCTTTGGACACGTGGGCGGATCAGCCCAATATTGTTGCAGATTGTCGCAGGCATCAGACGACTGGAGACATCGACTCCTACTGGACCCTCCTCCAACAGGGCTTGACAGAGGCTGCTCACACTTATTTTGAACGGCGAGGTCAGGCTACACGACGCGGGGGAGATACGTCGGCCACGGTGATGCGACAGAAATACAAGGAGATTCGAGCCAGGATTCAGGTGGCTGAGCAGATTGATGACGAGCTGAAAAAGAAAGCGGCATTATATCGCAAATACTTGCGTAGATATCGACGACGAGATTTTCGACGGATGCGAGATGTTTGGACGGTTGAACTTGAAGAAGCTCAGAACAGGCACGACTGGCATCAAGTATGGATTTTATCTCGACTGATTGTTGGAACTAAGCTTGGACCGAAGAAGCGGCGATTTCAACTTACAGCGACTTATCCTCCGACAATTCAGGAATGGATTCAACATATGGGCCAGCCTGGACCCGATGGTGGCATGGAAGCTACCCCTATCATGATTGGCGATTGCAGTGCGACTCCTGACGTTGCTGCACGTATACTACAGGTACCTCGAGACCCAGCTGCACGACTCGACCACCTGCGCGAAGCTGCTGCACGTTGCCGCATTCGAGCACCAGGCGACGGTGCTGCAGATACGTCAGAGAATGGTGGGAATCTCTCTCAGACCCTCGCCGATAAGAGGGTCGGTGGATCTCATGTTCTTGGGAGTAGGCCAGTGTCGGACGAGGCTCGAGCTAATAACAGAACTGTGCCAGGACCAAATATGCATTCACGGTTGGATCCAGCACGATGGGTACTAGGCAGTTCGCTCTCAGTTGACCAACATGTTCGACGCGAGGTAATGCCAGAATCCGCAGGAGCTAACCTACTGGCTTATCAGGAGCATACCCCGCAGTCCACGGCGATCGCCACCTACGACTCCATCTCGGACCGCATACCTGACGACGGACAGCCGGCCCACATTCGAGCACGTGAGGATCTGGAGGGAGTGCTTCGCCGACTGAAACGTTCGAAAGCTCGCCGTGCAGTACCTCCGTGGTCTACACCGCGGGAGAGCTGGCTGATGGCGCTGGCGAAACCACCTCATGCTGATGAACGTGCGGGTGCCTTTCTACGTCGATTCGACCACTTCCTGTTCACCGTCAGGTACACTCAAAGTTTGCCTCAGATCTGGGCTGCGAGCGCAGGATGTTGGGTGCAGAAAGGCAACAACAAGCAGAAGTGTAAGGCTGAGAGGATCGTGCACTTGCTGGGCCCCATCGGCAAGGCACATGCTGGACAACTGTGGGCGAAGCGTGTAGCGTACGGATCGGACAACTCCAGCGGTTTCAAGCCCAGACGACGACGTGAGCAGACTATTTTACAGGTGAAGGTGGCACGATGGCACTTGGAGAAGCATGGACTGAACTGGGTGGCTCCATTTTATGATCAGGCCAACGCCTTTGCCTCAGTCCATCATCGTACACTGGGCGACGTGATCGATCAGGCCTTACCCCAGGGAGATGCAGCTCTACTACGTCAGAGACACTCCAAGGCATTTTGCTTTCTTCGAGCGGATGACGGTGACTGGGCGCTGATGTCTTTAGGCTGCGGTGACCTTCAAGGCGATGTTGCTGATCCAGACAAGTTCATCAATGTACTTGATCCGTGTGTGAATAAGTGGGTTCACAGTTCTTCGAGCGAGACGGACAGAGACTTCTTCCAGGTGATCGAGCCAGTCACGAAGAAGCGGGTGGATTTCAGCTACGGTTCCTATGCGGACGACATGTTCCGCATGGGCCTGTGCGAGGACGCGAAGGTGGCTGCCGCTCGGATTTGCGATTGGGACACACAGCTAGATGTACGCGTCAGCGCCCCCACAGGTTTGCGACAAAATGCTGAAAAAAAGGAGGTGCTCTTTCGCGCTTACGGCAAGGGGTCACACAATCACATGCAAGACTTCTACCGTAAGCAAGGCATCTCGTCCGATGGGGACCCCGAAACTTTGTCTGAGGCATCTAGGAGCGTGGCATCACTTTGACGGCGTGGAGTCTTGGGAGCTGGGAAAGCGACAGGAAGCTGCCCGCCTTGGTTGGAACGCCCTCGGGAAGTTCTGGTCCAGTAAAGCCCCGCGTGAGATTAAGAAAGTTGTCTTCAACGGCATGGTGGTCAATGCCTATCTTTCGGGTGGGGAGGCTTGGGCTTTCAGATCACGCTGCTGATCACATTGATGGCTTTATCGCTCAGCACGCCCGGGTGCTCTTGCTGGGGGAGGGGGCCACGAAGCATCATGATAGCGAGGGAAAGCTCACATATTGTCGTACTCTTAGTAGCTATGAAGTTCGGAGACGCTTGAATATACCGACGACGCAGAGTACACTACGATATCGACGACTTAGATGGCTACATCATATCGCTAGACATCCAGAAGATCACGCAGTATTGCTAGGTGTTCTTACAGGTCCAGTAAAAGGTCAGGCACAGCTTAATGGTAGAGGACGGCCACATCATAGGAGCAACCCGTGGCTGAAGCAGCGGGGGCAGGACTTGAATGAGCTAGGCCGTCTCGATCCGCAGGCTCATGACGCTCTTCGGCAGAAGGGGTGGTTTGCGCTCTTCGAATCGCCGAATGTGTTCGTTCCTTCCAAAGAGAGTTTGCTGACGTTTGGGACGCCTCCTCCTGATCCATTGCCTGCTCTACCTCCTAGCTCGCAGCACTTGTTTAAATGTGAGTTCGAGGTCGACGGTGTTAGATGTACGCACTCTTACTCTACTATGAAGCAGCTTCGAGTTCATGAATATCGCGCGCATGGTAAGTGTTGTGATTATCGGAAAGCCGTTATAACAAATCAGTGTCCTTGGTGTGATCGAATCTTTTCGACAGTTACGAATGCGAAACTACACTGTTTGGCGCGAGGGAAGCGAGCTCCGTGTGCGTGCCCTACGAAACGTGGTCCGTCTGGTGGTCTTCTTTCGGCTCTAACCACTCCGTCGCCGATAGCGCGCCCATTCTGTGCAGATTGTACCTTCTCCTCTCTGACGGAAGCACATCAGCACATACGCCAGCACTTTCAGCCGCAAGAGACTGATGGAGGGGCTGGTGGCCCAGATCGGAGCGAACGGGGAGAGGGCCTCGAAGCATCGAGCAGTGGGATCGGCGGGGACGGATGCTCAGTTGCGCAAGCTTGCAGTGGCCACAGCGAAGACTGTCGTGGGGATCGACGGAGAAGTTCGACGGATGAAGGGAGTGCTCGAGACCACGGCCCTGGTTGCGGAGGAGCACCCGTATCTCGGCGGGGCGCAGCAGACGGGGAGGGACTACGACACGGAGAGGAAGGCCTTGAAGGAGGCCAAGGATTTCGAGGGCTTGCAGAAGATGATGCCGTCGCACGAGAGAGCCTGGGTGAGTCTCGTGGACCAGATCGCCAAAGATGCCAGCATCCCCGGCGCCTCCAAGCCGTTGCTGAAGCAGTACCACGCGACGACGAAGAGTGTGAACGGACAGGTCCTGACATGCATGCAGAAGAAGTGCCATCGTCAGCGTCAGTGGACGGAGGATCGTTGGCGGATCAATCTAATGGTGGTGCCAGAGCTTCGTGGAGTTCAGCTCGAAGTTATGAACGCTGTCGGCAGCAAGCCCAAGACCGAGGTGAAGGGCGGCGCGCTGACCAGGAACCCGAATGTCAGGAATGTGATCTCGGAGCTGGCCACCATGGGCGAGTTCCAGGACTTCTCGAAGCAGGACTGAGGGATGCAGTACCTGTGCGTGCCTCTGTTCAGAGGCCAGGACCCGAGCCGCCCGTGCTGCCGCTGCCGCCGTCAGTTGTTGCCCCCTCTTCTCCCTCGTTCGCTCGTATGCCTCCCTCCTCCTCCTCCTCCTCCACCTCGGACGCCAGAGTGAGCTCGCGATTTTCAGGGCCCCCCAGAGTTCTTAGAGGCATTTGAAAAGTGTTGGTTGGGATCGAGGGCGACTCTGGTTATCATCAGAGCGCCCCGAAACCCAGTGGAGGTGATGCTGCGTGCGTCGTGGCCTCCCAGCGGTTTCATGGGTGCCAGCGCTCCGCCGTGAACTCTTGGGGGTGTCCTCACAGTCACGCTGGGGGCCAGCGGCTTGAGGAGGTTTGTCCTTGGGCCCGCTTGCACCTCGCGACCTTCGTGCCCAGCTAAAGCCAGACTCACACGCAGATATATGCGGCCTGCAGGGGACTCAAAGGGCTGAGAATAGAATAGAATCCTCCTCCTCCTCCTCCTCCTCCTCCTCCTCCTCCCCCTCTCCTCCTCCTCCTCTCGACTAC
>CAUYUJ010003624.1:35163-72663 GCA_963575745.1 Prorocentrum cordatum
GTCATCATCATCATCATCATCATCATCATCATCATCATCATCATCATCATCATCATCATCATCATCATCATCATCATCATCATCATCATCATCATCATCATCTTATCAGTATCATTAGCATTAGCATTAGCATCATCATTATCATTATCATTATCATTATCATTATCACATCAGCATCAGCATCATCATCATCATCATCATCATCATCATCATCATCACCATTTCCTCCTCCTCCTTCTCCTCCTCCTCCTCGTCCTCCTCCTCCTCCTCCTTCTCCTCCTCCTGCTCCTCTTCCTCCTCATCCTTCTCCTCGCTCCTCCTCCTCCTGCTCCTGCTCCTGCTCCTGCTCCTCCTCCTCCTCCTCCTCCTCCTCCTCCTCTTCATCTTCCTCATCCTTCTCTTCCTTCCTTTTCTCCCTCTGCTCCTCCTCCTCCTCCTCCTCCTGCTTCTCTCCTCCTCCTCCTCGCTCCTCCACCTCCTGCCTCCTGCTTTGCTCTTTGTCCTCCTCTCCTCCTCCTCCTCACCCTCTCCCCATACTCATCATCATCATCATCATCATCATCATCATCATCATCATCATCATCATCATCATCGTCATCATCAGCATCAGCATCATCATCATCATTATCACCATCATCAGCAGTATCATCATCATCATCACCACCATCATTATCATCGTCATCATCATCGTCATCATCATCATCATCATCATCATCATCATCATCATCATCATCATCATCATCATCATCATCATCATCATCATCATCTTCATTATCAGCATCATCATCATCACCACCACCATCATCTTCATCACCACCACCACCATCATCATCATCATCATCATCATCATCATTATCCTCATCAGCATCAGCATCATCGTCATCGTCATCATCATCAGCAGCTTCAGCATCAGCATCAGCATCAGCATCTTCATTTTCCTCCTCCTCCTCCTCCTCGCTCCGCTCCTCCTCCTTCTCCTCCTTCTCCTCCTCCTCTTCCTCGTCCTCTTTTTCCTCCTCCTCCTCCTCCTCCTCCTCCTCCTCCTCCTCCTCCTCCTCCGCCCCGAGCCGGGCGCGGCGGCGGCGCGGACGGCGTCGGCGGCCTCGCAGCCGCCGTCGTGGCCGCCGCCGCGGTCGCCGCCGCTAGCCTCGCCTCTCACACTCCTCGCCCTCGCCGCCGGCCTGGCCCGAGTTCTTTCTGGGCGCCGCCTCGCGTGTGTGGGAGCTCGGCGGGTTAAGGCAGAAGGACGGAGAGGCCTGCGCTGCGTCAACTGGTCCGGATCCCGCCAGATCCGCGGGATCCGGCCAGAGGGGATTACGGGGCGGGGGGGGAGGGGGAGAGGGAGGGGGGAAAGGACGGAGGGGGCGGGAGAGGGGGAGAGGGAGGAGGAAAAGGATGAGGATGAGGATGAGGATGAGGATGAGGATGAGGAGGAGAAGGAGGAGGAGAAGGAGGAGGAGGAGGATGAGGAGGAGGATGAGGATGATGATGATGAGGAGGAGAAGGATCAGGAGGAAGAGGACGAGGAGGAGGAGGATGTTGCTGCTGCTGCTGCTGCTGATGATAATGATGATGATGATGATGATGATGATGATGATGATGATGATGATGATGATGATGATGATGATGATGATGATGATGATGATGATGATGATGATGATGATGATGAGTAGGAGGAGGAGGAGGAGGAGGAGGAGGAAGAGAACCAGTGCAAACTTCCCTCTTCATAGACCTCTTCAACAACTTCTCTCTCTCTCTCTATATGTGCATTGCGGAAGATGGCCCAATAGAAGACAGCCGTCTGAGAAGTTTCATCCGTGCCAAAACACAATCCCTGGGACTCGATGCCACGGATGAACGTGGTTATTGTGTTCTGACAACCCTAAATCGTGCCAGAGCACCATTCCTGGGACTTCAGCGCCGCGAATCAACGTGACTGGTTCGTGCTGGCAGTCCTACAGCGCGCCAGGATACCATTTCTGGGACTTCAACCATCGATTCCTTGAAACGGTCGCAAACTTGTCTGACCAAGGTGCGCAGCGCTGAAGCGAGATCCACAGTTTGAAAAGGAGCCGCTATCTATATTTGAAACGGGTGTAAGCTTTGAGACGAATGTCCGCGGCGCTACGGCGAGAACGACACTTTGAACAGGACCTGTCCTTCATCCTTGAAGTTGCTGCAAACTTGTGCGGCGGTGAAGCGAGAGCGACATGTTCAAAACGGCCCGCCCTCCATGCATGAACTTGTCGCGAACTTTTCAGATGAAGGCGCGCGGCGCTGAGGCGAGAGCCACTTTTTAAAAAGGGCCCGCCCTCCATACATCAAACTGTTGCACATTTCCAGCTTCAGGATCATGAATGAGAAGGAAGTTCCAGGCGAAGCGACAGGTCCGCCCTGCCGACACGTATGGCGTTGCGACAGGGAGGAGTTATCTAAGAGGAAAAAAACAGGGGGAAGGTTGGAGGAGGAGGCGGAGGAGCAGGAGGGAAAGGTCGGGGAGGGTAGGGAGGCGGAGTCAGAAGGAGGAGGAGGACGAGGAGGAGGAGGAGGAGGAGGAGAAGGAGAAGGAGGAGGGAGGAGGAGGAAACGGAGGGAAAGATGCTGGGGGAGGCTGAGAATGAATGCGAGGGAGAGGAGGAGGCAGGATGGGACGGGAGAGGCGGTGAGGGAGAGGCAGGGAAGGAGCAGGAGGACCAAGAGCAGGAGGAGGTGGAGCAGGAGTGGCGGCAGGCGACGGGCGAGATGCTTCGAAAAGGCGAGGTGAAGAAGGGGGGGGAAGGGGGGGGGGAGGGGGGGGGGAGGGGGGGAGGGGGGGGAGGGGGGAGGGCAAGCTAGGTGCGCTCGCGTCATATCTGACATCCTACCCCTCCCTCCCATCCCTTACCATGGCGCAGATCCCCTCTCTACTCGCACAGTCGGATGTCGAGCAGGGCAATGATCCCGAAAGGGTACGCGATGCATTGTAGAGCACGGCATGGCATGGCGTAGAAGAGCACCGCAAAGCGTAGTATCAACCTAGCATTGCATCGCATGCCGTGGCATGGCACGGGAAATGACGCCAGCGCTGCAGCGGGAGCACGAGTCGAAACGAGCGGAAGCGCGGAAATAAGGCCAGCGCTGCAGCGGGAGCACGATTCGGAACGCGCGGAAGCACGCAAATGAAGCCAGCGCTGCAGCGGGAGCACGATTCGGAACGAGCGGGGCCCGAAAATGAGGCCCGCGCCTCAGCGAGAGCAGCATTTTGAAAAAAATGCAGGCGAAAACCCAACTCCCGGGAATCCTGTGTGTAAAAAAGCAGGACGCGGAGGGGGGGCGGGGGGGGGGGGGGGGGCGACTCCCAGCACGTCATCAGGGGAAGAGGGAGAGTAGTATTCATATTGAGTAATTGTGGAAGGGGGGGGAGGGGGGGGAGGGGGGGAGAGGGGGAAGGGGGAAGGGGGGAGAGGGCAACGGGTCCCGCGCGGGGTGCCCCCGCGCAGGCGGGGCGGTGTCTCTCACGCCCTTGTTTCACCGCCCGCCCGCTCCTGCAGAGGGCTGCGTGCTCGAGCTCACGCTCCGCATCGATCATGCTGGATCAGCGGGGAGGGGGGAGGAGGGACGACGCCGACGCCGACGCCGACGCCGACGCCGACGACGACGACGACGACGACGACGACGACGACGACGACGACGACGAGGAGGGTCCCCCCTCGCAGGGCCGTGGACCGCACCCGAGCTGCCCAACATGCTCGAGGACCACCGCGTCGTCCCTCGGGCCTGTGGAGAGGACAGAGGAGGCGACGTCGAGGGCGCCCACGGGGTGGTGGTGGTAAGGACTCTCAGGACTACGGTCCAGTACTTTCTGGCTTTCCTGAGGTCCGGGCGGTGCAAATGTTTCACACAGGGAGTTTGGGCCTAGTCTCGGGCTCCGGGACCATCACAGATCGATCGATCCAGCTCGACAAGTGCAGCAGGAGGATGGGGTCTGGGGCTCCGGTCGTGATTTCGCCCGATGTTGCGATCTGTTCGCAATGTCGGGTCTCAGGGCTGGCGCGTCGCTCCGCGACTTGCGGCGCGAGGCGCGAGCCACGCTGCGGTCCCCAGGCGTCATCGTCACCGGCTCTGTCCGGCCTCCAGTCCCGCGGAGCGGAGAGAGAGGTTGCCTGCCTGCAGGGCGTAGGGTGTCGCGGGGGCCGCCGCCGCGACACGCTGAGCGCCAAGCACGAGCTCCTCACCGGAGGGGGGGAGGGCCGTCGTCGTCGTCGAAGGGGGAGGGGGGGCGGGAAGACGTTTTCGCTGGCTCTTGCAGCCTGCAGGTCTTCTCGCCGTGGGGTGCACTGCGGCCGCTGCGCCTCGCCGAGAGCTCTCGGGGGGGTGCCCAGGTCGTCCCCGCCGGCCGCCAGAGGCCCGAGTTGTGACTCCCAGACCACCAGGCCTCGAGAAAGTGAGTGAGGACAAGGCGCGTGCGTGCTTGCGCGCGCGTGCGCGCGTGCGTGCGTGCGTGCGTGCGTGCGTGTGTGTGTGTGTGTGAGTGAGTGAGTGAGTGAGTGAGTGAGTGGGTGAGTGAATGAGGGTGCGTATGTGTATGTGTGTGCTTGTGTGTGTTTGTGTGTGCGTGTGTGTGTGTATGGATACCAGAGCCTTTTGTTATCAGTGCCTCTTCTCCGCGCTTGCCGTGACCGCCACGCTGCTGCGTACGTGGCTGCCGACGTGCAAGTGTGTGAAGTAGCAGGGCCAGGGCCACGGAATCTCCATTCTTTCGCGGTCCTTCTGCTTCTTTCCCTGCCTTCCTTGCCTCCGCCTCGTCCGCGCGCACGCCACGCCGTGCAGGAGGAGGAAAAGGCGGAGGAGGAGGAGGAAAATGCGGAGGAGGGGGGGAAGGGAGGGAGGGAGAGAGGAGGAGGAAGGGAGGGAGGGAGGGAGGGAGAGCAGGCAGACGGCGGAGGGAGGGAGGGAGGGAGGGCGGGGAAAGATGCAGGGACGGGCAGGAGGAGGAGGGCCTGGTCATGGCCATGGCCCTGGAGCAGTTCTTTCTTATTTTGGTCGACGCACCCGGTGGCCCCTTCACGCCCCCGCGCACGCAGGGCTCTGGCCATGCTGCGCCCCCCTCGTTCTTGGTTTCCCCTGCAATGAAGTCGGGCCTGTCCCTCCACGGGAGGAAGATCCAAAGCAGTCAAAACATGGTCTGGGGGCGATGCTTCTACGTAGTAGTTTGGCTTTTCTGATCATTTTTGGGCTGTGTTTCATTTTTCGCCCAAAATCCGCCTGTACAGGATCCGGCTTGAACAAGGAACACTTGCTTTTCTAAAGGGGCTCGGTCGTTCCTTTGGTTTGCATGCGTTCCGCTACCTTTTTGGCGGCGAGCCCACCTAGTGCTCCTTCGGAAAACAGGACTTCGTTCCTGATTTATCGTTCCTCAGATCAGGCCGAATACTGTACTGTAGGGGGCACGCCCGACCCAACCCTACAACCGCCCGAGAGGCCGAAAGGACGAAACGCCCCGCGATCGAGGAGAGAGAGAGAGACAGTCTTGCAGCTGAGCGACGCCGAGAAAAAGGGGGCCGTCCGCGCCGACACTCGCGCGCAAGCGGACCGCGCAAGCTCGCGCGTGAGCGCCCTCGTCTTCGGTGCGGAGGAGGAGGAGGAGGAGGAGGAGGAGGAGGAGGAGGAGGAGGAAAAAGCGGAGGAGGCGGAGGAGGAGGAGGAGGAGGAGGAGGAGGAGGCCCTCGTCTTCGGCGCGGCCTGCCGCGCCGGTGGCCCGCGGAAGCCGCCGCGTGAGGCCGCCACGCCACCTCGCGCAGGACCCGTCCTTTTGCTCGGCGCTCCGCTGCCCTGGGCCCGCGCCGCCCGCGCCTCCGGGCCACGGGCCCTCCTCCCCATCCTCCTCTCCTCCTCCTCCTCCCTCCTCCTCCTCCTCCTCCCTCCTCCTCCTCCCTCCTCCTCCTCTCCTCCTCGCTCCTCATTCTATTCCTCCTCCTTCCTCTCCTCCTCCTCCTCCTCCTCCTCCTGCTCCTCCTCCTTTTCCTCCTCCTCCTCCTCCTCCTCCTCCTCCTCGGCACCCCGCGGTGTCCCCCAGGGCGCCCAGAGCTTCTCCGGCATCGGAGCCCCCTCGTCGCAGACTCGGAGGTCGATCGACCTCCTGCCCTGACACGTCGATGGATCAGCGAGTTGGCCGTCTTCGGTTCGCGAGAGGGCGTCGCGGCCGTCGTTCTTGCGAGTCCAGGTCTGTCGGTTTCGGTCCTGGTGTCGTTTTCACTAGAAAGGGTGGTTTACTAGAGGGAGGCTTGTCCACCGCCGACAGACAGACCTCCGACGCCGTGACTTGACCCCAACGTGGCTCCCCAGAGGTCTGGACCCCTTCCCAGGACGTGGCGCTTCACTGCGTCCTTTCTGAACGCTCCCAGAGCCTGGCGATGGCCCTCAGAAGTTAGAGCAGCCGCAGATTGTCCGTCGCGATTGCTTCTCGACGCGAGGCTGTCGGCTTTCTGGCCATGACTCGGGCCTCCGGCGACCGTTCGGGGCGATCCCGGCGCCCCCGGAGCGCCATCGGCGAGGCGCGGCTGCTGGAGAGCACCCCGAGGCGAAACCCCGAGCCGCCGAATCTCGATAGATCTCCCCAGACATCCTCCGATCTGATTTTTTCTGTTCAGAGCGTGGATTACCTCCCCCGCTTTCGCTTCCACGCAAAACCAAGTCATACCACGCGCCTCCTCGTCAAGCGGCCTGACAAGCGCAGGCCGTAGTTTGGCATCGTTTGGTATCTCTTGGAAGCGAGGGTGGTCAAAAGCGAGGTAGGTTTGTTTTCCCCCTATCTGTCCTCGCCCCCAGAGCAGTTTTTGACGGCCCCCCGGGCCGGATAATGACCCCCGGGGGCCGAAGTCGACGTAAAACGCCTGGACTGAAACAGACAGTTCTTCTGTGATCGTTTTCTCATTCATTGTTTTTCCGATCGCCGCGGGCCCTCGCACCCCTTCTCTCCCCCCATGGAGTAGAGTTGGGCTGTTCTTGGCGCCTGTGTGAAGCAGGCGGAGTCCCCCCCACAGGACGCACTGTTGCAAACAGTCGCGCTTAGCAGAGGTCCAGAGCCAGACCCCCCCCCCTTTCCGCCCCCCCTTCCGCCAAATGTCGAAACGCCGAATGAGAAAACGCTCACGCTCCAGGAGCCTCGATCTCCGGAGGAGGGACAACACTGCAACGCCACGAACGCCACGGCCAGAGCCCCAGACCACGCCTTCCCTGCGGCACTCTGCGAGCCGGATCGGTCTGGGAGGATCCCGGGCCCGAAGCCGCGCGAAGACGGCCAGTGGGGAAAATAGCCTGGCGAAGGGCCCAACCATGTGCAGTTGTGAGTAACGCAGCTGCGAGTATCGTCCTCGGTGGAGCTCCCCATGGGGCCACGAAGCGTGGGAGGGGTGTGCAGAAAGGGGTGGCGGGGACGCATGTGGGCACCACCACTGGGGCCTTCGGTGGAGCTCCCTATAGGGCACTGCCACTGGGGCCTTCGGTGGAGCTCCCTATAGGGCCACGAAACGTGTGAAAGGTGTGCCGACATGGAAGGCGGGGACGCATGTGGGCACCGCCACAGGGGCCTTCGGTGGAGTTCCCTAGGGGGCCACGAAACGTGGGAGGGGTGTGCCGAGAGGGGTGGCGGGGACTCATGTGGGCACCGCCACAGGGGCCTTCGGTGGAGCTCCCTAGGGGGCCACGAAACGTGCGAGGTGTGTGCCGAGATGGGTGGCGGAAACACATGTGGGCACCGCCATTGGGGCCTTCGGTGGAGCTCCCTGTGGGGCCACGAAGCTTGTGATGGGTGTGCCGACAGGGGTGGCGGGCACGCATGTGGGCACTGCCACAGGGGCCTTCGGTGGAGCTCCCTATGGGGCCACGAAACGTGTAAGAGGGGGGGGGGGAGCGAAATGGATGGCGGGGACGCATTTGGGCACCGCGATTGGGGCTGTCGGTGGAGCTCCATATGGGGCCACGAAACGTGTGAGGGGTGTGCCGAAATGAGTGGCGGGGACGCACGTGGGCACCGCCTCTGGAGCTTTCCGTGGAGCTCCCTATGGGGCCACGAAATGTTTCAGGGATGTGCCGAGATGCGTGTCGCGGACGCATGTGGGCACCGCCACTGGGACCTTCGGTGGAGCTCCTAGGGGGCCAAGAAGCGTGTGAGGAGTGTGCAGAAATGGGATAGGCATATGGAGAGGGGAGGCAGGGAGGGGAGGAGGGACAAGTTAGGTGCGCTCGCGTCAACATCTGACATCCTACCCCTGCCTCCCATCCCTTACCATGGCGCTGATTTTCTCTATCCGCGGACGCGTGTCGTAGCGGACCTGTGGCTCCGCGCGTGTGCGTAGTGGGTGGTGGTGCGCGTGCGTGCGTGCGTGTGTACATTGTTGTGGTTGTTGTGGTGGTGGTGGTGTGTATGTGTGTGTGTGCGTGTGTGCGCGTGTGCTGTGGTGTGACGTGGTGTGGCGTCTTGGTGGTTTGGTGGTGGGCCCGGTGCGTACGTGCGTGATGGCGGTGGTGGTGGTGGCAGTGGTGGTGTGTGTGTGCGTGTGTGTGTGTGTGTGTGTGTGTGCGTGTGCGTGTGTGTGTGTGTGCGTGTGTGCGTGTGTGTGTGAGTGTGTGTGTTGTGTCGTGTGTTGTGTGTTGTGTGTTGTGTGTTGTGAGTTGTGTGTTGTGTGTTGTGTGCTGTGTGCTGTGTGTTTTGTGTTGTGTGTTGTGTGTTGTGTGTTGTGTGTTGTGTGTTGTGTGTTGTGTGTTGTGTGTTGTGTGTTGTGTGTTGTGTGTTGTGTGTTGTGTGTTGTGTGTTGTGTGTTGTGTGTGTGTTGTGTGTTGTGTGTTGTGTGTTGTGTGCGTGCGTGCGTGCGTGCGTGCGTGCGTGCGTGCGTGCGTGCGTGCGTGCGTGTGTGTCTGTGTGTGCGCGCGTGTGATGTGGTGTGACGCGGTGTAGCGTGGTGGTGGTGGGTGGGGTAGTGCGGTGGTGGTGGCGGTGCGCGGTGGCGGTGCGCGTGCGTGCGTGCGTGCGTTGGTGGGTGGAAATGGCGGTGGGTGTGCGTGCGGCGGGGCGGGGCGTGGTGCGGCGCGGTGGTGGCGGGCGGATGGGCGCGCGAGAAAGAGGCCCGCGCTGGGGCGAGAACGCCATCCTGAACGACGGAGGCAAACACCGATCCGAAAATGAGGCCCACGCTGCAGCGGGAGCACGATTCGGAACGATTCGGGAGCAGAAATGAGGCCGGCGCCTCAGCGAGGGGACGAGGAGAGGAGGAGAGGGGGAAGGAAGGAAGGAACGCGGGGCGCTGTCTCTTCAAAACGAGGGCCCAACACCATTGGACGGTTGGGAAAAATGGAATCGCGCGAATCTCAGGGACCCCTGGAGGTCTGAACCCTTTTTCGGGGACCGGCTTCTCATCCCGCGCAGTGTTTTGACGCTCCCCGGGCCTGGCCACGGCCCCAAAAGACCGAAAACCAGCCAAAGACATCCAGTCGTGATTTTTCATCGTCGTCGTCGTGGCCGTCATTGCGGGGCGGAGGGATCCTCCCCGGATTTCGGGCTCTGCGCAACCGCCGACATCCTGAGATCTTGGGGGCACGAGCAAGCACCCATGCCGCGACTCCCCGGACCTCTCCCGGGGGTGCGTCGAGGAGAATTCGGCCGTGGCGACGAGGACGACGCGCTGATCTCCATCCGACAGAGCGCTCTCTACCGTTACTGGCAAGCCCCCGTCCCCTGGGAAGCGCCTGGGGGCGCTTGGGAACGCTTGGGAGCGCCTGGGAGCGCCTGGGAGCGCCTGGGAGCGCCTGGAAACACCCTGGAGCGCATGGGAGCGCTGAAGCGCCCAGCGAGCGCCTGGGAGCGCTTGGGAACGCCTGGGAGCGCCTGGGAGGAAGCGCCCAGCGAGCGCCTGTGAGCGTTTGGGGGCGCCTGGGAAGCGCTTGGGAAGCACCTGGAAGCATCTTGGAGCGCCTGGGAAGCGCCTGGAGAGCGCCTGGGAGGAGCGCCTGGGAGGAGCGCCTGGGAGGAGCGCTTGGGAGCGTCTGGGAAGCGCCTGGCCTCCGAACCAGAGGAGAAGGGGGGGGGAGGGGGGGGGGCGGTCGGACATCCCCCCCCTCCCTCCTCCTCCTTCGTTCCTCCTCCTCGTTTCCTCCTCCTTTTCCTCCTCCTTTTTCCTCCTCCTCCTCCTCATCCTCCTCCTCCTCCTACCTCCTCCTCCTCCTCCTCCACAATTACTCAATATGAAAATACTCTCCCTCTTCCCCTGATGGCGTCCGGGTGATGGCCGCGCACCCTCCGCGTACTGTTTTTTTTACACACAGGATGCCCGGGAAATCCCGGGAAACGACTCTCGCTGAGGCGCCGGCGTCATTTTTTCCCAAAATGCTGCTCTCGTTGAGGCGCCGGCCTCATTTCTGCTCCCGAATCGTTCCGAATCGTGCTCCCGCTGCAGCGTGGGCCTCATTTTCGGATCGGTGTTTGGCCTCCGTCGTTCAGGATGGCGTTCTCGCCCCAGCGCGGGCCTCTTTCTCGCGCGCCCATCCGCCCGCCACCACTGCGCCGCACCGCCACCACCACCACCACCACCACCACCACCACCACCACCACCACCACCACCACCACCACCACCACCACCACCACCACCACCACCATCACAACCACCACCAACACCAGCACCACCACCAGCACGAGCACCAGCACCAGCACCAGCACCAGCACCAGCACACGACAAACCACGCACACACGGCGCAGCACGCACGCACGTGCACCCAAAACCCCACTACGCACGCGCGCGCGGGAGCTACAGGTCCGCCTTTGCTACGAGTCCGCGGATAGAGGGAAAAACTGAACGCCCTGGTAAGGGATGGGAGGGAGGGGTAGGACGTCAGATTGACGCGAGCGCAACCGTAGCCGTTGCAAGAACCCTTATAGCAACCTCCCACTCCGCCTCCTACTCCTCTTCCTCACTCAAGCCTAAGACAGTACTACTCTCAGTTCGCATCTGAATCATATCTCAAGCTAGTACTCGTTCTACTTGCTCCTCTCCTACGTCTCTCCTCCTCCTCCCTCCCTCCTCCTCCTCCTCCTGCCTCCTCCTTCCTCCTCACCCCTCCTCCTCTCTCACTCCCTACCCTCCTCGTTCCTCACTCATCCTCCTCCTCCTCCTCCTCCTCCTCCTCCTCCTCCTCCTCCTCCTGACTCCTCCTCCTCCTCCGCCTGCCCCCCGCGCTCTTCCAGCCCGGGCCCCCGAACTTCGACCATCGATCGACCCTTCGGCCTCCCCGCGCGGGCGCGCCGCCGCTCGCTCCTCGATCCTCGATCCTCCGGAGGTGTCCAAGAACCCCCGATCTATCTTCAAGTCGGGCCTGTCCCTCTACAGGAGGAATATTCAAAAATAGGGCCCCTAAAATAGTCAGGGGACGATTTTCTGAATCAGTTTTTAATATTTGGGGGCAGCTTTCTATTGTCTACTTTTGGTTCAAAATCGGCCTGTAGGGGGACGGGCCCGACTTGAATATATCTCCCGGCTTCGGGCGAGAAGGGGGTCTCCTGCAGAAGGGGGCCTCGAATTTGTGGGCAAGTGGTTCGTGCAAGTCTTCCCCGAGATCCGATCGAAGATCTGATGTTTTGCAATCGGGCGGTTTTCCATGGATTTCGGCCCGCTTCCGGGGCCCGCTATCGGGCCTGGGGGTTATCAAAAACGGATGCGGGACGAAAAACCAACCCCGGGAAAGCGGTCTTGAATTCTGGGGCCGCGGATCGAACACATCAAAATCGGCGGATGTTTTTGTTCGTGCGGGATACAGTCAAGACGCTGAAAAAGAAAAAAGAAAAGCTTGGGTTCGGAAGAGGCTCGATGTTTCTTGTGTCCTTCCCTGGCTGTTTCTCTAGCGCTCCTCGGCCACGCAGGCGCGTTTGGGGCTAAGACCGAGCTTTGCTCCCTATTCAGCTTGCATTCGAGTCGTATAATGTCAGCGCGTGGCTGCCACGCGCCATGCGCCACGGGATGAGCTGTTGCCTTGTTTGGTGCGACCCCATGCCGAAAATAACCTGCTGCCCAGAACCAACTTTCCCTGCCGGTGATGGGCGCCGCGCAGTGGAGGGGCGATGAACGGTGGGGGCAGCCAGGGCTGCAGAACAGCGGGGGGGCCATTATGGCCCCTGAAGGGATCCTCGAGGCCCCCAAAGGGGGCCTCTAGGGCCCGAGAAGTGCACCTTCTAAGGCGCACTTTTCGCACCCCCATCACGCGACGCCCATTGGGGCCGGCTTTGCACCCCGGGCCCCGGGGGCCCGGCGAGGGCCTCCTCCCTAGAAGTCGGGAGCCTTGAGACGAGGGTCAATGCACACGGGGGTCAGCCAGAGCGCCCGATCTTACGGGATCCTGCAGGGCCAGGGTCGCACTGACCCGGGCTTGGGCGCAGGATCCTGCAGGATCTTGCAGGATCCTTCGTAATGATTGACCCGGGCTTAGGCGCAGGATCTGGCAGGATCTTGCAGGATTCGGCAAGGCCTGACTGGCCCGGGTCTGGACTGACCCGGGCCAAAGGACCCCCGAAGAAGGCCTCCGCGCCCTGGCCTCTTCCCTGCGCTGCGCCGGAGGCTTCGGGGCCCCCGAGGGGCTGCGGCGCGGCCCGGAGCCGGTGCGCCGCGCCGACGGCGGCGCGATGGCGGCTCCGACGACGAGGGCCAACGAGGGCCACGGCCCCGGCGGCGGCGGCGGCGGCGGCGGCGAGGGCGGCGAGGGCGGCGAGGGCGGCGAGGGCGGCGAGGGCGAGGGCGGCGAGGGCGACGAGGGCCACGGCCCCGGCGAGGGCGGCGACGAGGGGGCGGGTGGTAATATTGGAGGGGCGGCAGGAAAGGCGCCCGGAAAAGGGGCCCTTTTTGGCCCCGGCTGGCTCCAAGCCCCAGAGGGCCCCTTCGGGGCCCTTTTCTTTACAAGTGACCCCCCCCCCCCCATTCCCACACCCCGCCGTTATGCTTTTTCCTAGAACGTCGACCCCCAGCGGTCTCCACCCATTCCCCCTGGCTTTTCATCCTGAGTCGTTTTCTGACGGCCCCGAGGCCCGGTAAGGGCCTCAAAGGCCGAAAGCAGCGAAAAACCTTCCGTCGTGGGCGACGAGGGCGGCGGCCACGACCCCGGCGGCGGCGGCCGGCGAGGAGGCGGCGCGGCACGCGGCCCTCGGCAGCTCGTTACCCTCGCGCGCGCTGCCCACGCTCGCGGCGGCGCCGCCGCGGCCGGCGGCGAGGCTGTCGGCGTCCGCGGGGGCGCAGCGGCCGACGGGGGAGCCCCCGCGGGAGGGCGGCTTTTCCGACGACGGCGAGAGCGACGGCGAGCGCGACGGCGAGCGCGGCGGCGACGACGACGATGGCGACGGCGACGACGACGGCGACGGCGACGGTGACGGCGACGACGTCGACGGCGTCGGCGACGGCGATGGCGACGGCGGCGGCGGGGCGGTGGCGTCGGCGGCGACGTCGACAGCGACGGCCAGGACGACGACCACGACGACGACGACGACGACGACGACGACGACGACGACGACGACGACGACGACGACGACGACGACGACGACGACGACGACGACGACGGCGGCGGCGGCGACGACGACGACGACGACGACGACGACGGCGACGACGACGGCGGCGACGGCGGCGGCGGCGTCGGCGGCGACGGCGGCGGCGGCGGCGACGACGACGACGACGAGGGCAGCCCCCGCGGGGTGTATAATGAGCGCGTTCCACTACGGTCGAGCGCATGGTGAAGAGACCTCCTCCCGAAGAGCTGGGCCGGCGTTTCTCTCGACCAGCTTGCGGGGAAGCGGGCCCAGGATTCTTGACTGAGATTGTTCTTGATCACGTTTTCGGCTGTACTCGAAAAGTGCCTGCTTGCAAGCGTCGAAAACATACATGTCTGCCTCCATGCAATAGATCGTAGGTCCCCCGCGGCGGTTCCAGTCCATTTGCGAGTAACTAGTTACTCTGCGAGCGGCGGAACGCGCTTATCTAGACACAGACCGCCTCCAGTGGACTGCTCCTGCCTCGCGCCTTCGCCCAGTTTCGGGCCCTGGGACTCTCACACATCGATCCAGCTCGAACATTTCCGCTGAAGAAGGAGGAATGGGAGGAGGAGGAGGAGGAGGAGGAGAAGGAGGAGGACGAGGAGGAGGAGGAGGAGGAGGACGAGAAGGACGAGGAGGAGGAGGAGAAGAGGAGGAGGAGGAGGAGGAGGAGGAGGAGGACGAGGAGGAAGAGGATGATGAGGAGGAGGAGGAGAAGGAGGAGGACGAGGAGGAGGAGGAGGAGGAGGAGGAGGAGGAGGAGGAGGGAGGAGGAGGAGGAGGAGAGAGGAAGAGGAAGAGGATGGAGGATGAGGAGGAGGAGGAGGAGAAAAGGAGGAGGACGAGGAGGAGGAGGAGGAGGAGGAGGAGGAGGACGAGGAGGACGAGGAGTAGGAGGAGAAGATGAGGAGGAGGAGGGAGGAGAGGAGGACGAGGAGTCGGAGGAGAAGAGGAGGAGGGAGGAGGAGGAGGGAGAGGAGGAGGAGGATGATGATGAGGAGGAGGAGGAAGAGAAGGAGGAGGTGGGAGAGGAGGAGGAGAAGCAGGAGGAGGAGGAGGAGGAGGCACGAGGAGGAGTAGGAGGCTCGAGGAGGAAGGACGGAGAGGACGAGGACGAGGAGGGTGGAGGAGGAGGGGGCCGGTGGACGGGGGGCCCTCCCAGGGCCCCCCGCGGCCGGCGCGGGCGCCGGTCCGCAGGGAGCGCTCGCCGAGTGCCCCGGGGGTCCCATCGGACTCGGGGACCCCCGGGGCCCCGCCCGCGGAGGAGGAGCAAGGAGGAAGAAGGATGGAGGAAGGAGGAGGAGGAGGAGGAACGAGGAGGAGGAGGAGGAGAAAAAGAGGGGGAGCAGGAGGAGGAGGAGGAGGCGGAGCAGGAGGAGGAGGAGGAGGAGGAGGAGGAGGAGGAGGAAGACGAACCCCCCTTCTCCTCCCCCCGCGCCCCCCCCCTCTGCTCTCTAAGCGCTGCTTGCCTGCTCCCCCTCCTCCTCGTCCTGTGTCCCTCATCCCTCCCTTTTCGTGCTCTCTTTTTTTTCCTGGCTTCGTGGTCTCCGTCGCTCCTCTCGCCCGTCCCCGTCCTCCGTCTGGTCCGTCCCTCGTCCCCGTCTGCTTGCTGGGGGCCGCGGTGTTTAATTAATTCGGGGTGCCAGTTGTAGACTCCGCAGGGTGTGGCGGAGATTGTCCAGAGTGGCGCCAAGCCGCGCTGGCCCCCTTGCCCGGCAGGGTCGGCGGGCCCAGTGCCAACGCCAAGCGGCTTGCATCAGCAGCCGGGCAGGGGCAGCGTGGATCCGACATGCAGTCTCGCCCCGTGTTTTTGCCTGCTGGCCCGCCTCTGTCCTTTTTTCTTGGCAGTCAGGAGGAGGAGGAGGAGGAGGAGGAGGAGGAGGAGGAGGAGGAGGAGGAGGAGGATTGTCACGGATGTCGTTTAAGGCACGGGTAATGTTTTACCGCTTCGTGCCCTAACAATGGTGGCATGCTAAACCACCGCATGAGGGGTCAACGTATGAAGACCAATGCCCCAGCATGAGGGGGTCAACGCATGAGGGGCCAATGCACCAGCATGAGGGGGTCAGGGCATGAGGGGCCGAAGCCCCGGCATGAGGGGTCAACGCATGAAGGGCCAATGCCCCAGCATGAGGGTAAAGCATGGGGGGTCGAAGCCCCAGCATGAGGGGTCAACGCGTGAAGGGGCAATGCCCCAGCATCAGGGGGTCAACGCACGAAAGGCCAGCCAAGGCCCCAGCATGAGGGGTCAGGGCATGAGGGGTCAACGCATGAAAGGCCGAAGCCCTGGCATGAGGAATCAACGCATGAAGGGCCAATGCCCCAACATGAGGAGGAGAAGGAGGAGGGGGAGGAGGAGGAGGAGGAGGAGGAGGAGGAGGAGGAAGAGGAGGAGGAGGAGGAGGACGACGACGACGACGCCCGGCCGATCGCGATCGGGCCCGTCTGGATGCGAGGGTGGGGCCGTTGCCTTCTCGACGCGCTTCCCGCGCCCGTGCCGAGGCGTTCGGGCAGAGGGGCGCCGTAGCCTCCGTGGTTGAATGGGCCGCCGCGACGCGGGAACTGAGTTCGACCTGAGCCGGGCCTACGACTCGGTGGACCATGATGGCGTCGCAGGCGCCGCCCTCAGGCACCAAGGTACACCGTCTCTGGTCGTGGCTGCCTCGGCAACGGTCTGGCGGCCCCCCCGCTACTGCGCGGTAGCCGGGGACATGACTGCCGCTTTACACCCTACTCGGGGCTCGCCCCCTGGCGACCCCCCTTCTGGCCGAGCCCTCAGCCCGTTGCTCTGCCCCTGGCACGCCGTGGTCCATTCAGTGCCCGGGGACGCGCGCGTGATCTTACGTGGACGGCTGGTCCCTCAAGGCCGCCGCGGCGGTTGGTCGGGACAGGGCCTTAGCGATCAGTGCAGAGATCGACCGGAGGCTCGGCTTTTCGGAGTCAGGTCTGGTCGGGCACGAGGGCGGCCGGACGGCCCGGGGAGAAGCTTGCAAAAAGTCCCCTGAGAGGCATTCGGAACATTTTTGGGGTGCTCACTTCTTCGGTCTTCCGGGCGTCCGAGACTGCCTGGGAGGCCCGAGAATCGCATCAAATTTGTCCAAGAGGGTTTCCAGGCAGTCCGAGAGGAGCCCCGACACGGCCCAACAGGGCCCCGAGATGGCTCGAAGAGAGCCCCATGACGGCCCAAGATGGTCCCGAGACGCTTCCCGAATCATTCCATATCGTGACCTGGTCTCCCATGGAGACCGCGGTTGGAAAGATCCCGAAAGGAATCCAGAGGCCTTCAGGAGAAACCCGCGAGGCTGCCAGAAAGCCCCAGTGAGAATTTCAAAACCTGAGCGCGAGCATTCCAAGAGGCTTTCTTAAGATGAGCCTCCGCAAAAAAGGGCTGAGGATGGGGTCGAATTCGCAGGTGAGGGCGAGAATGATGAAGAGGGAGAGGAAACAGGAGAGAAGGATAGCGAGTGACATTATTACGGCGACGACGCTAGGAGAAGGCAACGACGACTTGTCGCTAAATGTTCCGCGCCACCTTAAGGCCCTCCTTTCTGCGAGCCAAAACTCAGGAATCAACGCGCACGTCGCGATGCGCCAATGCTGTCTTGTATACATGTACGTGCGCGTATATAAGTATACTCATATTTATTTCGCACGCGCGCACAAAGACACGTGCGCACACACACACACACGCGCACGCATTTATGCATACATATATATATATATATATATATATATATATATATGTATGCGTGTGTGTATGTGTACATGTATATATATACATGTACATATGTATATATATACATAAATACATACATGCATACATGCATACACACATATTGATATCGCAGTAGGCCGAGAGGGGGGGGGCGGGCCGGGACCCCAGGCTGGCATGGGGGCCCCAGGTGGCTTATGGGGGCCCCGAGGGCTCCCGGACGGCACCAGAGGCCGCCAGGACCGGCTCAAGACCACCCAATTTGCAACGATACAGTGGCGCTCCAAGACGCCACAAGATGACGTCAAAAAGGGCCAAAAGGCCCCCGAAGACGCCCCGAGAGGGCTCCAACAGGCTTCCCGAGAGGGTTCCAGGTCCAGGAGGAGAACGCATGCGTTTTTAGCATGTTCGCTCCCTGGTAATGTTTCAGCGCCCGAAACGCCTGGAGCTTCAAGACGACCCCGCAGGGCCCCAACGCGGTCCCGGAGTGCCCCAAGACGGTCCCAAAAAGGGAGCCCACATCGGGCCCCGCGGGAGGTCCAAGACGGCCCCAGTAGGGGTTATGGGGCACTACGTTGCGGGGAGTGGTTCGCAACGTGCCCTCGAGACCCCCCGGGAGGCCCCTTTGGACGCTCCCAAGAAGCCTACGGAAGCACCCGAGCGACCCAACGAGGCGCGGAAAGCCCCCCAACAGGCCCTCCATAAGTTGTGTGTTGGGGCGCTCTGGCACCACAGGATATACCCCCAGACCGCCCCGAGACGCGCCAAGAGGCCCCCAAGAGACCCCCAGCAGGCCTCCGAGGACCCCCCCCCAAAAACAAACCCAAAGGGGCAACCTCCATCCCATTCCCGATGGGAACCATACGTGTTCAACAGATTCGTTTTGCCAGTCTTGGCGGCCTCCCCCAGACGGTCCAAGAGGCGCCCAAGGAGGCCCCAAGAGCGCTCAGGAGGCCCCAAACACAGCCCGAGAGGGCCCCAAGAAGCATACATGTTCAGCAGATTCATGTCGCCAGTTTTGGCAGCCTCTCTAAGACGGCCCAAGAGGCGCCCAAGGAGGCCCCGAGAGCGCTCAGGAGGCCCCAGACACAGCCCAAGAGGGCCCCAAGAAGATTGCATGTTCAGCAGATTCGTTTTGCCAGTCTTGGCAGCCTCTCTAAGACGGTCCAGGAGGCGCCCAAGGAGGCTCCAAGAGCGCCCACGAGGCCCCAGACACAGCCCAAGAGGGCCCCAAGAAGCATACATGTTCAGCAGCTTCGTTTTGCCAGTTGTGGCTGCCTCTCTAAAGCGGTCCAAGAAGCGCTCAAGGAGGCCCCAAGAGCGCTCAGGAGGCCCCAAGCACAGCCCAAGAGGGCCCCAAGAAACGTGCATGTTCAGCAGATTCGTTTTGCCAGTCTTGGCAGCCTCTCTAAGACGGTCCAGGAGGCGCCCAAGGAGGCCCCAAAAGCGCTCAGGAGGCCCCAGACACAGCCCAAGAGGGCCCCCCAAAGCGTGCACGTTCAGCAGATTCGTTTTGCCAGTCGTGGCAGCCTCTCTAAGACTGCCCAGGAAGCGCCCAAGGGGGCCCCAAGAGCGCTCAGGAGGCCCCAGACACAGCCCAAGAGGGCCCCAAAGAGCATACATGTTCAGCAAATTCGTTCTGCCAGTCTTGGCAGCCTCTCTAAGACTGCCCAGGAGGCGCCCAAGGAGGCCCCAAGAGCGCTCAGGAGGCCCCAGACACAGCCCAAGAGGGCCCCAAGACTGTCCAAGGGAGCCCCAAGATAGCGTCAAGAGGGTGCCGAAACGGGTTGCGGGCCACTAAATATCTGGTGGGTGCGGCTTCCAGTATGCCCCTGGAACCTTCAGGAGGACTCCAGGACGCCTCCAAGAGGCCCCGAGGGCTGCCGAAAGATCCCGAAACCTTCCCTTGGATTCCCCAACAGACGCCCAAGAGGCCCCAAGAGGCCCTCCAAATGCTTTCAGGAGGCTCACATGGGGGGCCTCCCAATAGGCCCCTAGAAGCGTATGTGGCATCTCGCGTCTATATCCTGCACGGCGTGCCCGTTGAAGCTTCCAAAAGCCTACGATTCACGATCCATCTCGGGGCGTCAAGAGGTTTTTGAGAAACGCGCCGCGAGGCCCCGAGAGGCACCCAAGACGCCCCGACCTCACGCTCCACGTAAGGGGTGTGCCGACATGGGCGGGGCGGCGGGACGCGAATCTTGGTTCTGGGGCTGTCGGTGGGGTTTTCAGTGGGGTACGACCCGTGCGAGAAGACAATCAACACACACACACACACACGGGAGACGTGACGTTATGCTACTCCTCCAACCATGGCCGCACGTGGAACTACGTTCCCCTGGGGCATGATCCGTGTGCAGGGTGTGCCGATTTGGGGGTTTGGGGGGGAGGGCGCCATGCAAACGTTGTCCCAGGACCGAGAGTGGAACGCACAGGGGGCCACGATCTGTGAGGGCCGTGCCGAAATTGGAGGGAGGAGTTTTGTGAAGCCTGCCTTCCTCTGGGGCCGTAGGTCTCGGCTCAATCCGTGTGATTGGTACCTTTTCAATTCAGGAGGGAAATAAACACAAACATATTAATCGTCGATTCCCCAGAAAAGATTGGAAAATATGGGAAGTGAGGTGGAAGACAACAACCCACACAATATGGGAAAGTATGGGGAATCCGGTTATTTGTGTGCATGTACTTGTGTGTCCCAGGGCCCCTTCATTCATTTTCAGTTCAAAGTATGTGTGGGTCACTACTTCAGAACAACTGTGAGTGTCGGTGGTTTGAGGAGGAGGAGGGAAACGGGAGGAGAAGCAGATTCTCCAAAGCCCTTCAGGTATTTCAAAGTCTCTGCGCCCGGCTAGCATCGGAAGGAGGGAGAACGCAAGGCACGGGGCAGACAGGGACGCCGGGACCTGGTGAGGGCCCCCAGACGTCCCACACACACACACACACACACACACACACATATATATATATATATATATATATATATATATATATAATATATGTATATATGCTGGGGTGCTGGGGCCTCTGGCCCCTGGCCAGGATGCCTGGATTTCTCTCGCGACATGTTTGGCCCCCTTCCGGGGCCTCTTGGGCTTCCCCCCGACCGTTCAAAACAGTTCGTGAGGCCACCAATGTGCGACCAAAGCGGCCTGACAGGGCCGAAAACGCTTGAATATTGTTCCAAGACGGTTCAAGAGGCCCTGAAGACGTCGAAGGCTCCAAGATGCGCCCCGAGAGGGCCCCAAGAGGCGAACATTGTTTCATCCCCTGGGGGAAGGATACAGGATTAGCAGATTCGCACCGTGGGTCTTTACAGTGTCCAGAAAGGCCCAGAAGGCCCGCCAGATGCCCCAAGACGGCCCAAGAGGCATCCATGAGAGTCTCAGGACGGCCCACGGAAGCCCCAAGACGGTCCATGAGGCGCCCAAGACGATCCCAGCGGGCCCCAAGATTCGAGAGGGGGGGGTCCCACTGACAGTTCGAGCCTTCTGCCACGAGTGGGCCCCCGAGCCTACAGCAGGCCCCCAAGAGGCCCCCAAGGGCCCCAAAAGAGGCCCCAAGAGGCCCCCGCAGGGCCCATATGAGGCCACAAGAAGCTTCAGCACTTGCTCCACGAGGCGCCCGAGAGGCATGCCAAGAGACGCCGAATTGCAGGTATACAAGGGTCCTCTGGCGGCCAAAATTCAGGCACAGTAGCAGTATGGGCCGGAAACCATACATCGGTAAGCAAGTGGTTTGGCGACAGATCCATCCTTATGCAGCCATGTGTAGCGCAGGGCGCGGGTCTGACTTCATACACGTCGTGCCGCGGGGCAATGCGGAAAGATGGCTGCTGCGGAGCACGCTTGCACGGATGCGCTGAATTCCTTGTAGGGCATGATCCGCGTGAAAGGTGTGCCGAATAATTCAGATGCCCCCGCGCGAACGCACCCACTGAGGCCGCAGGCGGACCTCCTCCAGGCACGACCCGTGCGAGGCATGTTCCGACATGGGCGGGGGGGACGCCATGCGAACCTGCCCGTTGGTGCCACAGGCGGAGCTCCTTTTGGGGCATGTTTCGCATGACGGGTGTGCCGACATGGGCGGGGGAGGGCTGTGCAAACCTCGTCTCTGGGCCTTTCGGTGGCGCTCCATGTGGGCATGGCCCGCGTGGTGGGGGGTGCCGTAGTGGCCATGGGGGCGCAGAGCGGACCCTGCCTTCGGGGTCAAGGTGGAGCTTCCAGTGGACCACGATCCGTGTAAGAGGCGTGCCGGAGTAGACGGGAGGGCGGGATGCGAACCTGGTGGGCGTTTTGGTCATGCATTGTTTTGCCGATCGGCGCTGGCCCTCGCACCCCCCTCCCCCCCCCCTGGAGTAGATCTTGGCTGTTTGGGGCGCCTGCGTCGTGCTGGTGGAGCCCTCCCCCATAGGACGCACTCTTGCAGACAGTCGCACTGAGCAGAGGTCCAGAGCCAGACCCCCCCACCTCCCCCCCCCCCTTTCGGCCCAACGTCGAGACGCCGAATAGAAAACGCTCACATGCGAACCTTGTCAGTGGGGCCATCCGCGGAACTCCTTGCGGGCCACGATCCGTGTGAGAGGTGTGCCGAAGTGAGCGGGGCAGCGCTGCGAAGCTTCACCCCGGTGCCGCAGATGCAGCTGCCTGCGGTGCACGATCCTCGAGGGCGGCAAAGAGGGGGGTGATGACTGGGGGGGGGTGAATATCATGGCGGGGGCCATGATATTTCCCCAGATGATATGGCGCCTCTTCTTATTTCATTGCGTCCCTGGCCCCCCCGCTGGGCCGCGCACGTGCCGCCGGTCATGATTTGCACCCCCCCTCTTGGACACCCCCCTCTTGGCCGCTCCCGAGATCCGCGTGGGGGGGGCGGCCCACTATGCGAGCAGTGTCTCTGGGGGCGCATGTGGAGCTCCCTGTGGGGCGCGATGCCTGTGAGGGGTGCGGCGGCAAGGGCGGGGGGACGCCAGCCAGGCCTGCCTCTGGAGCCGCAGGTGGAGCTCCCCGTGGGGCAGGACCCGTGCGACAATACAGCGAAGGCCCGTGCCAAGAGACATCCTGCTTGCCTCCGGGGTGCCCTGAGTTTCCTGGGTTTCGACGGCTCTGCTGTGGAGAGCGTGGCGTTCCCACGCCAAACATCCGTGGACGTCCTGGGGCCTCAGGGTTGGGTTTCTGGTGGAAGGCTTCTGGTGGATTGGCCCCCACCGTATGACGTGACCACCGATACCGAACAGGTCAGACTGCTCGCGGAGCTCACTGGAACCTGAGCGCACGCGAAGCGCGTGCGTGGTTCAAGTGTGTATCTCGGTATACATACATATATATATATATGTATCTATGTGTGTGTCGACTTACATCTGTGTATGCGTACATGCATTTAGATGCGCATTTCTATATTCAGCCGTGCAAACACATACACACATACATACATGCATGCGTGCAGGCATGAATACATGCATGCATGCACTCATTCATATACATGCACATACATACATGCATCCAGCCATCCATGCATGCATACATGCAGACAGACATACAGACATGCATGCATACATACATACATTGTATATGCATATATATATATATATGTATATATACACCTTCATCCCTCCTCCCCCTCCTCGCCTCCCTCCTCTTGGCTTGGGCGGCTCGACTGCGTATCCCGGCATCTGACGATGTGATTATTTCAAGCCGCGGCGGCTTCCGCAACGCCGCAGCCCATCGCCCCCGGCATGGTATGCTCGGGCTGCGGGCGGTGGGTCTATGGGCCAGCGGCTCCCCCCCCGATGAGCCCCGCGGCCCGAGACGGACCACGCCATGAATGCACAGGATGATGTCCTCCTCCTCCTCCTCCTCCTCCTCCTCGTCCTCCTCCTCCTCCGCCACTTACTCCTTTTACTCATTCTCCTCCTCCTCCTCCTTTTCCTCCTCCTCCTCCAAGACGACGTGACGCGACCTTACATGCACACGAGTCGCGAACGAAGCCACGAACACAGTACGGTCCAAGGCTCGCCGCAGCAGAAGTACTGCCTGACCCTGTACGCTCACCCCGCTCTTCGCCAGCCCTCCTGTTGAGCAATGTCGAGGCTGAGGTGTCCACGAGAACGAGGAGGGGAGGAGGAGGCTGAGGAGGGTGAGGGAGGAGGAGGAGGAGGAGGAGGAGGAGGAGGAGGAGGAGGCGGAGGTGGCGGAGGAGGAGGAGGAGGAAGAGGAGGAGGAGGAGGAGGAGGAGGAGGAGGAGGGGGAGAAAGAAGTGGAGGAGGCGAGGGACGAAGAAGTGGAATGAGGAGGATTCGGAGGAAGACCAGGGACGACCACGACGGTGACGCCCACGCCGTCGTCGACCACGGCCACGGCCACGACAACCATCACCCTCACCGCGACGAAGACGACGACGACGACGACGACGACGACCACGACGACCACGACGACGACCACGACCACGACGACGACGACGACGACGTCGACGTCGACGTCGACGTCGACGACGACGACGACGACGACGACGACGACGACGACGCGGCCGCCGACGCCACCGACGGGCTGCGACGCGCCGCCCCCTGCAGGAGCGGCACGGCGCCGAGGCCCCCGGCGACGCCTCCGAGCTGCGGCGCCTGCTCCGCCAGGCGCCGCCGCCGCCGCTCGCCGCCGCCCGCTTCGGCGGCGTCGACGACGCCGACGACGGCGCCGGCTGCCGCCGCCGTGGTCGGCGGCGGCGTCGGCCCCAGAGATCCGAGGAGATGATTTCTTCAGCCCGGCGGTTTTCCCTGGATTTCGGCCTCCGGGGCCCGTTATCCATCCAAAATGCGGGGCCCGTTATCCATCCAAAGTGCATCCGGGACGAAGAGCCACCCCCGGGGAAGGGTCGGGTTTTCTGGGGCCGCGCATTCAAAAAAGCACACCGGCGGATGTCTGGGAATGTCGCCGCCGTGGTCGGCGGCGGCGTCAGCGTCAGAGCCGCCGTGGTTGCCTGCGTCGTCGGCCGCGGAGAGCTCGCTCCGTCGCGGTGGGGGAGGGGAGGGGCGGGGCTCCTCGGGATCGTCGGGCGGAGGACACGACGAGGTCCGAGCAAGAAGAAAGCTTTGAGTTGGGCCTGTCCCTCTACAGGAGGACTAGCCAAAAATAGCCCAAAAGTAGTATGGGGACGATGTTTCTATTATTTCTGGCTACTTTTGAACATTTGTTGACTCCTTTTTATTTGTCTTCCAAAATCCGCCTGTAGGGGGACATGCCCGACCTACAGCAAGCGACGCAGACATTAGGTTATCGTAGGTCCGCGCCGGTCCAGGAGATCCACGCGGACCTCCGAAGCCTACGGTTGGTACCGCTTGCTTCCTTCTCGGGAGCAGCAGAAGGGGGCTGCTGAGGGTGTCTCTGGCCCAAGGCGCCCCCAGCTTTTCGCACGATTGTGGAGCCTCTGGGGCCCCTTGGGCCTCGGGAGGGGTGCTCTGGAGGCCGTGGGGGCCTCCTCGGAGATCTTGGGGGCACCTTGGGCCAGGGCCACCTCAGGCCCCACCCGAAGACGAGAGGGGCGCCCCTCGCCACCCGGCGTAGGAGCAGCCGCCGTTGAGAGCCTCGAGCGGCCTCCGCGCCTGGGCAGGACCGAGAGAACGGGCCTCGAGGGCGGCCGGGGGCGTCGCCGGCGTCGGCGCGGCGTCGGCGCGTCGGCATCAGCGTCAGAGCCGCCGTGGTGGGCGGCGGCGTCGATCGTCGTCGGCCGCGGAGCTCTCGCTCTGATGGGCCAGTGTTCCACCACCGCTATCACACGTAGGTAGGACGTGGAAGAAGGGAGGATGGGGAGGTCCTCCTCCTCCTGCTCCTCCTCCTCCTCCTCCTCATCCTCCTCCTCCTCCTCCCCTCCTCCTCCTCCTCCTCCTCCTCGTCCTCATCATCATCATCAGCCGCCTCTTGCTCCTCCTCCTTGTACGGAGGAACCTAAATTTTCTACAGGCCTAGGGGTCTTGGTTTGCTTGCTCGGAGTCGTTCCCAACCGTCAAAGTACTTTGTCCTTTGTCCTCCTCCTCCTCCTCCTCCTCCTCCTCCTCCTCCTCCTCCTCCTCCTCCTCTTCCTCCTCGTTCTCCTCGTGCGGATGAACCCAAATGCTCTACAGGCCTAGTAGTCTTGCTTTGCTTGCTCGGAGTCGTTCCCAAACGTCTTTGTCCTTTGTCCTCCTCCTCCTCCTCCTCCTCCTCCTCCTCCTCCTCCTCCTTCCCGCTCTCATACCTGTGGTAGTGGTGGTGGTTCATCGGCCCATGATCGCTCCAGCGCGGGGTGTCGGGTGGCTCACCCTTCGGAGCGGGCGGAGGACAGCACGAGAGATTCGAAGAAGAAAACGCTGCGTGAGCATAAACGGTCACAGAGCTCCGCGCGGCTGTCTTGGGTCTGCACCGCGGGCCCCGCCCCCGGGCGTGCGGAGCGCGCCCACCAGGGGCGCCGCGCCAGGGGCGCCCCGCGCCGACCCGAGAAGTCCGGGCGGGCCGGCAGGAGCTTCGGCTCGTGCAGCTGCCCCTGCTTCCCCAGACATCGGGCGTCTCGAAAAAATCGAGACGGAGGTTTTTCATAGTTTTTGGCCTCTCGGGGCCCTCGCCGGGCCTCGGGGCCAACAAAAAACGACTCGGGATGAAAAACCGGTCCCAGGGAAGTGGTCGGGAGGTCGGGGGCCCGCGTCTCGAAAAAATCGAGACGTCGGATGTCTGGGTCTGTGGAGGTGGAGGGACGAGGGGGGGGGGGCAGGGGGGGAGGCAGCAGCAGCAGCACGGGGCGAATGTTCGCTCAGGGGCGCCGCCCAGACGCCGAGGACGGGAGCTGCTCTCTCCCGGGTAGGCTGTGCTTGCACGACCTCCCTCCGACCGCAGAAGCGCAGAAACGCAGGTCCGGGAGGAGGAGGAGGAGGAGGAGGAGGAGGAGGAGGAGGAGGAGGAGGAGGAGTAGGAGGGGGAGGGAGCCGTCGCGGGAGCCACGCCTCGTCCACCCCGCGCGGGAGCCGTCGCCCGAGCGGCCGCGGCTGGGGAGCCTATAGGCTCGGCCCCCGGCGCCTGGGCCTGGGGCGCACGGGCCGGGCCGCTCGAGGGCCGCCGGGGCCGGCCCGGGCCTGCGGGGGGAGCAGCAGCAGCAGCAGAGCGTGGCCACCAAGCGGCGCGCGGTGACCCCAGACATGATGGCGAAAAAAAATCAGGACGGGAAGTTCTCTGCTATTTTCGACCCCTAGAGGCCCTCGCCGGGCCCCAGGACCGTCAAAAAACGATTCAGGATGAAAAACCGGCCCCGGGGAAAGCGTCTGGACTTCCGGGTACTCCGTCCTGGAAAAAAACAGGTCGTCGCATGTCTGGGACCACGCCGCGAGGTCCCTGATATCCTGGCGACTCCATTTTTTCGAGCGGGGCGTTGTCGCCTTTATTCGGGCCCCGGGGCCCCAACAGATCGATCCGGCTCGAAAGATGACGCAGGAAGATGGGGTCCGGGGCTGCGGGCGCGGATTTCCACGATGTTGCAATTTCTTCGCTACGTCGGATCTCAGGGGTGAGGCAGAGGGGATGCGGGGTCACATCACGGCGCTGGGACTCGGGTCGTTCTCCGCGGAGGCCGGCAGCGACCGGGGCCTCCGAAGTCTCGGGGCCGTGCGGCGACGGAGTGCGCGGTGAGGTCGTTGCGGGCTCGTGTCAGCGCGGAGGAAGAGCATCAGCAGTGCAGTTGATCTATGTGACATCCAGGTTGGCCGCAGAGAGGTGCTCAGGAGTTTAGCTTTTAGCTTCCTCTTCCGCGGGGTGGCTGGGAGGAGAGGGGGCGGTGGAGGAGGAGGAGGAGGAGGAGGAGGAGGAGGAGGAGGAGGAGGAAGGAGGAGGAGGAGGAGGAGGAGGAGGAAGAGGAAGAGAAGGACGTTAATTAAGACGGTGACAGTGAGGGACAACAATATTCTAAAAACTCAGGCGCCTCCCGGTCCCTTGGGTGTCTGGTGCGTTTCGAGCCAGAGGTTGAATCCGCCGACCTTCGAGGAACTTTTCGCGACACGCCAGGGCCATCGACGCGAGACGCAACGCAGGCTCACGTCTCACCGTCGGCCTCCAGCTGCACTCGCGCACTGCTCGTGGGTCGCCCACTCTCAGGCGAGCGACGGAAGAAAAAGGGGCTGTCGTCGCCGACGTTGGCACGTAAGCTGCTCGCGCAAGGTTGCGCATAAGCACCCTCGCTGCCAGCGTAGCGGGCCGCGCTGGCGGCCCGCGTAAGCCACCGCGTAAGGTCGCGAATGTCATCTCGCGTAAGACCCGTGGCAATCCTGAGACGCATCCTGAGCCAATCCTAGTGTATAGCATCACTCCCGTTCTAGTATACGCCCTCACCGGCCCGCTCTTGCTCTTTGGAGCGGGCTGGGGGGCGGAGGTATAGCCCAGCACTCGTTCCGGCGAGCATGCAGAGGGGGCGAGGTCCGAGGTTTGGGGTCGAGAAGATTTGTTGTATCTTGCTCCGCCTCCGGGGGCCGTTTCCGGGCCCCGGGGACCGTCGGAAGCGAAACCGGGATGACACATTGCGCCAGATGCTCTCGGCGTTGGCCCTCTCTGGGAGGCAGCTCGCGACCCTGCTAGTCCGCCAGCTCCAAGACTCCACTCCCGTTTCCCTTGCTTCGGAGGCGCAGTGCCTTCTGTCGACGGGCTCCCTGCGCGGCAGTGCCTTGCCAAGCAGGGCGCCCAGGCAGGCCTCGGGAGTCATTCGAAATCTCGAGCGGTCCCAGGTCCAGCATCCAACTTTTTGCGCAGGGAGTACTGCTTGTTCCCAGTGCTGCAGCCGCCGCTGCCTCTGTGAGAACATGTCCCCTAAACGCCCTTACATTTTACCTCCTTCCGCCTGCCCCCATCCCCCCTTCCCCCCCCCCCTCCTTCCCTCCCCCCTCCCCTGCTCCTCCTCTCGGCCCCTCCTCCCCTCCCCTTTCCCCCATCCCCCTCCACCCCCTCTTGCCCCTCTCATCCCCCCCCCCCGACCCTCCCCTCTCGCTCGAGAGCCCCCGAGGACGTCCGCGACGCCGTGCGGGACGAGGTCGGCAGGATGCTCCAGGAGCGGCGGGCACCGCTTGACCGCCCGCGCCGCTCTCCGCCCCTCCCCTCCGCCCGCCCGCGCGGTCTCGCCTCCCCCCGCCGGCGCGGCACGGGCTCTGATCAGATGGTGATCGCAGCGTCCAGGCGGCAGGAGAGCGGAGGAGGCAGCCGACTCGGGCGAGGGGGCGAGACGGGCCCGTCGCCCTCCACATCACATCCTCCTCCTCCTCCTGTTCCCGCCCTCCCTCCTGTTCCTCTCCTGTTCCTCCTCCTGTTCCTCCCCCTGTTCCTCCTCCTGTTCCTCCCCTCCTCCTCCTCCTCCTCCTCCCCCTCCTCTCCTCCTCCTCCTCCTCCTCCTACTCCTCCTCCCCCTCCCCTCCCCCCTCCCCCTCCCCTCCCCCTCCCCCCCTCCTCCTCCTCCTCCTCCTCCTCCTCCTTCTCCTCCTCTGGCTCCTCCGACTCCTCTGGCTCCTCCGACTCCTCCGCTTCATTCTAGTCGTGATTGCCGTTCCTCCTGTCTTTTTGTTTATATGCTAGTTTGCGCGCGCCGTTGCGCGCGTTTGTTTCAAGACACACGTATGGACCGTGACGCGGCGGCTGCGTCTGGGTAAAAGGGTGCGCACGCGTCTCTCTTAGAGCGCACGTATCACCATCTCTCTTGTCTACATATGCTTCAGAGAATTAGTATATAAGTCGCAATGCCGAATGGATGCGCTAAGAGTCCCCCATGGCAACAATATCCTGGATATGGGACCCCTGAGATTGGATGCCCGAGTACGTTCAGCGTCCGCATGGGGTCCAAGGGACACTTGATTAATAATTTGCTACCGGCCGACATGATAGCCGAAGGCCAGCACGAAATGAATAACGCAATTGCAACGTCCCGACACTGAAACAGTATCATGACGACCAGTATCAAGAACAATTTTTGAAGTGATCAAATGAGAGAACCTCTGTTCGTGCTTCCCACCACGAGGGTACGACATTTGGACACCAGAGGAAAGCCCAGGCCCACCCCTGCCTTCAGAGTCGGGTTCGTGTAAGACCATTGACGAGGGCGGCGTCGGGTCAAAAAGCCCAGCGACCCCTTCGACCTGAAGTGGGAAGAAGCGGCCCAATGGAAGAGCAGCCATCTCAGATGGCAGGTCTACCGTCCTCGTTTGGCGAGGGACCCCATGCCGCATTTCAGTCGACGGCCGAGGCATGCGGAACAGACGTACCAGATAATCCTTACGCCGGCATTGTGGCGATCGAAGCCCTTGGCATCGACGTTTCGGTTGCCGCGGGGGAAAGTCCAGCACAGCTGCCAGTATATGTTCCGCCTCCTCTCGCTTCGGAAGCGGCTCATGAATCAGTCGAGACAGCTCAGAGCCGCATGAGCGGAACGACGCCCGATGCATCGGGATACAGCGTTCCGAACTGACACCGCGGAGGCGGCCTGTCTTCTGAGGCACGATGAGAGAGAGAGAGAGAGAGAAAGAGAGAGAGAGAGAGATAGAGAGAGAGAGAGAACTTGCACGCCCAGCTTAAATTCCATCGCGTCGAGGAGGGCCCAGGCAGAAGATCATGATAATGACCGATCTGGAGGGTGGGCGACAAGGCTCCGCCCAAGGCCCACTCATTCTCCCATGCCCGCTGCTCCAGCCCCAGGAGACAACGAGGGCGGACCGATGACCGACATCTCTCATTGGCGCACGTCGGCGCCGGTGTCTCTGCCGCTGGGCCCTCCTCCTCCTCCTCTTCCTCCTCCTCCTCCTCCTCCTCCTCCTCCTCCTCCTCCTCCTCCTCCTCCTCCTCCTCGCGCTCTAGGCCACGACGGTGGAACGGGGAAGGGCAGCTGAAGAGCAGGCGCCCGTTCCGTCCCAAAGAAGCTCCGGCAGGGGCAGGTCGAGGAGCGGTCGGCATGGCCCCAGCGCGGGGATGGATAGGGGGCAGAGGTCCCTGGCTGCTCGATCCGTGATACGAAATCGCCCACGAGCGCGGTGTCGATGATCGAGCGACGCTGGGTGCCGACCCCAGAGCGCGCGGCGAGCGCGGGGAATCGACGTCCAGGAAGCTCGGGCCGCTGCCAGAGACCAGCCTGTTAGGTCTGCGAGCGACGTAGCGCCAATTATCTCTGCGCCGGGCGCCCCCTGCAAGGACAATGCATGCGCCTGGGCCTCGAGCGGGCCGAGCGGGGGCTGCGCAGCAGCAACGAGCGTGAGTAAATATGAAACAGATGGAGGTACCGTTCCAGCAACGGCTGCAAACGCTGACCGTCGAGCGGGAAGAGACGAACAAACGCCTGGGATATGCGACATGGGAGATGGAATTCGCGGCCGAGGATCGGGGGAAACGCCTCGAGGCCGAAGACGTAGAGAAGAACCCGATGGCTTTGGCGGCGCAGGAGGACGAAAGAATCGGTTGCGCCGCATAAGAAGCCGCCGCGCGGAGTCGAGAAGTAGCGGTGGCAGAGACGCGCGAGGAGGCTGAGATGATAACTCATGCGGAGGCCATCTTCATTGCTCGCGAGGCAGAAACTCCGGCGTTGAAAGCGGGCCGTGGTGGAGAGGCAAGGTCAGAGCAGAGCATTGCGCGCGAGTTAAGGGCCACTCTGATTCGAGCCGAGAGCGGGGCGGCCGCCGCGCGGGCATCGGCGACCGCCGCCCTTTCTCTGCGAGCGGCCGCGACGACGGCCACTGCTGGCGCGGCGTCGCCGCGGGGGCAGGCGGTGGGCAGCCTGTTCGACGTTGCTTGCGCAACCAACTGCGATGCGCCGATTGCGTCGACTGCCCGGCGCTGGCCTTTGAGAAGTGGCAATGACGATCAGCGACGCGGTCAATTCTGTCATCGATGGCGCCGCGGTAGAGGGGGGCGCGCCAAACCATTTTCGCCCGGTGTCTCACCGCGACGCGCGGGGGGGATTGACGGAAGATGTTCCGTCCGATGTGCCCTCGCCTTTCGCGGGGCGCGACGGCGCTCGCCAAAGGCTGGGTCGCTTCCGCCCAGTTCTGGGCGAGGGGGCCCCAATGGAACCAGTCGTTTCCGTGACCTGCCGTTGCGGGCGCTGAGGCGCTGTTCGGCGGCAGTGATCAAATCTGGCGGGCGGGCGCGTCCGTCGCCGAGCCCGGCGAGGAAATGTGTACTTCGCATCCGAAAGCTCTCGCGCCATCAGCCGTGGCCCCGTCGCGCGCGTCGCGGGATTCCCAATTTGAAATGTCCGCACTGTTCGAGAGCTCAGCGGTGAAGCTGAGGGCGAGACATGGAAATCTCCTCCGAACGACTAAGCTGACAGTCCGCGGCCCATCAGGGCTTCGATCGAGAAGCGAGAGCGTTGTCGCGCGCGCGCGAGGGGTCGACGGGCGAGCACCGCGGGGCGGGGCTTCTTCTCGGAGGGTCGGAGTTCAAGGAGGTTCCGGCATGCATGTTCCTCCTCTTCCATCGGTGCCGGGCTGCGGCCTGCGTCTGGGTTTTATTCCGGGAGCGTTGCAGTGCCGTTTTTTCTGTCGCGCCGCATCTGGGGGCAGATCTTTGGAGGGGCGCTGCATGTCCTCGTCTAGCGCGCCCGGGTTCACGGGGCCCCAAAAATGCGGGGCGAAATTGTCGGCCCCTGGATGCCGCGGAGGATCCTTGAATCGGGCCTTTGATTGCAAATTATGTCTGCGCGTGGACGAGGAAGGTCCGCGGGGGGCCAGCGCGCTCGTCGCGTTCGACGCTGCACTTGTCCGCCGTGGGATGCGCGAGTCCAAGTCGGCGCCAGGCGGGCCCCTCGTTGTGACAGGCCGCCCTGACTTCGCTGAAGCCGCGGAGGCCTTCGCGATGTCGCGCGGCGACGGGGGGCCCGCTTGGCGCGGGCTCCACGACCGAAGCGCGACTGCCATGAGCGCAAGTCCAGCTATTGGCCCGGCTGCGTAGATTCGCTCAATGAGAGGCAGACCCCCAGGAACGCCCCGTACTCCGAGCGCGAAATCGACCTGGTTGCGTCGAACGAACTGTCGGTCATTCTTTGGAAGAGCGAGATTTATAGTGTCTGCAGCTGTGTCCGGCCGAACCCGTCGGGCATAATGTCTCGCTTGGGCAGCGGCGAAGTGGCGACGCACGAAGAAGAGAATCGTCGCCACATGGATTTGGAGGCCCATTTCAAGACGCATGGCTTGCATATCAAAGAAGCGGTGTTCACGGTGCGCGCCCGGGGCGCTGGCGGAGCAGTCGGACCCGCGCCTGAAGAGGGCGCCGGATCGGAGACCCAGTCGCGGACTGGCACCGACCGCCCAGCACAGCAGAAAGCCAGAGCAAAATCTCACAACTGCGATCAAGAAGCCGAGCTTCTCGGCCGACAGGAACGCGATCACTGGCGGCTATGGACTTCGTCCCGCGGTGCCCGATTTCCCCGCGCCCTCAACGGAATGGTCTGCGAAGACGGCGATGTTTTTCGCTATCCGGCGCGGGCTTCCGCAAGCAGGGATAGTCAACCTCCCGCGCGTTCCCTTTCGTTCCTGTTGACGCCCGGGAAGCTGATTGCCGGAATGTAACCGCATGTGGCGTTCAAATCAGCCTCGCTGCTTGAAGATGAGATGAGTCGGCACCCCGCGTTGCGTCTCCTTGTGAATCTGGGCCCTCTGGGCCCGGACTACGGACCTTTCGGCGCGCGTGACTGGGGCCTGAGGGGCCCGAACATGGTCGGCGCTGTGAAACTGGGGAGCGAATGGGAGCACTGGGAGAAAACCAGCGAGTGAAATCTGAACCATGACGATATTCTGCGACTGGCCCAGGCGAACTTGACCCAGGTGGGGTTCGCCAAGCATGAGACTGCGCGCGACTGCGCACTCGAGTCCGAGGGTCGGGGCACTGCTGTCACAGATAAGGAGGCTAAAAGGAACGCGATTGAACCCGCCCCGAGGCGAGAGATCGACCGCGTTTCCGGCTCGGGGGAGACGAGGCTTCAGTCTTGCAAGTTCTCTGGCCGATTCATGGCCGGCCCTCGTCGACCAGAATTGCGGAGGGTTTCTTGGAATGAATTTCAGTGAAGACCCCAAAGAGGATCTGACAGACAGGGGAGCGTTTGCATCCGTTGTTCTGCAGCGGTGCCCCGCAGGCATTCGCGCAATGAAAAATATCGCCGTTGGTCTTCGATGACTGGGGGAGGTCGCCTTCCGATAGGCAAAAAGCCACGCGCGTCCGACGTCAAGGACTGGCCCCTTAGGGCTATGGTTGAGTTCGTGGTGAATGTCGCCAAGCGATGCGACTACCTGCACGGAGGGATCCACCACGATGTACTTGGCGAGTCATGCAGAGCCTACCTCGACTGATATGACCATGATATACACGACGAGATGTGGAGAGACACCCTTGTCGATGGGGTTATCTCCTACCTCGACTTTGTCAGCGCGGCTATGACAAAAGAGCTGCTGTCGCACCCGATCGGACGCGAAAGGGCCGGCGCTGCACTCGAGGTCCCAGGAGAAGAATAGGCACTCACCGAAGCATGCGATTGCGAAGATGCGGGATGCCATGGGATCTCATGGTCGTCCGACGGTAACAACCGCAATTTTGGTAATCCGATGCAGAGGACAATCCCATCTTGGCTGAGCTGATAACGGGCCCGCCAGTGGATGGCCCTTCCTGGCATGGTGGACAGGCGATGGCGGCTGATGGCCTAGAAGCGGTTGTCCCTGTTAAAGGCCGCAGCACAGCCTCTGGCAGTGGTGCTTCTGACGAAAGAGATGTCGCAAAGGCGCCGACTGCGACGGGCGGCCCTGCCTGCGTCGCGGCGGTGACCGACGCTGGAGCAAGCGCTGGGGGGGCTGATGCTCACCCTGCTGGCTCGGTGGCCCACGGCTCTGCCGCGGGTGCCGGTGACGGCGGGCGACGGCCCGGGCGAGATGGCGATGATTGAGGTGTTGATTGTGGAGCCAGCAGCATCAGATATTCTGGCCGTCGTTAGGATCACGGTTCGAGGAGAACAGAGGCCGATGCCGAGTGGGACTCAGGCAAGGGCAATAGCTCCAAGAAGTGCAGTTCGCATCGTCCCGAGAAGGATCGCGCGAGCAAGTGGACAAACAGAGGAGTTGGACAGAGAGGAAAAGACAAGGCGCACGTGGGGAAACGGAGGAGGAAGTGCCTCCTCATCGGCGCCCTGGCAGGGGTCGCCGTCCTGGTGGAACAACGAGAGCTCTTGTCACTGGTCCAATGGCAACCCGAGCCCTGACCGTGATGAAGGTGGCCGCGACGCGGCCGGGGCGTGGACTGCGGGGAGTAATCCGTGGAACAGTCGGAACCGGGGTGGCGGCTGGCAAGGAGCTCCAGGTGAACGAGGTCGAAGGTAGGTTGCGGGGAAGGACCCCGACGGCTGAGCAGCTGAGCCCTAGCCCCTGCAGCAGGAGCAGGCGCTACTCGGACGGGCTGCGCTGCAACAACTTTTCGGGATTAGCCCGCCCTCACGAGGTGCACCGAAGATTGGCACGCAAAGGCTTGGTGGCTCAGGAGCCCGCTGCGCGGGGAGTCGTTGCCGTCGCTCCGCATGCCTGTATTTTGTGATAGATGGCGCGTGCCGTTGCGCCTGTTTGGATCAAGACAGGTGTGCGGACTTGATTGTTTCATCCTGGGTTGCATAACCATGGTCCTCCTATGGAGAAGGGCGCGGCGGCTGCGGGCGGTGATCCATCGGCGGTGGTGCGACGCTTTCGCTGACCCTCTTACCGGCCTTCGCTAGGGGAGGTGAAGAAAACAATAGGTAAAGGAAGTAGATTGAAGGCCCTCCTCCTCCTCTTCCTCGTCGTCTGCCTCCTCCTCCTCCCTCCTCCTCCTCCTCCTCCTCCTCCTCCCCTCCTCCTTCCTCCTATCTCCTCCTACTCCCTCCTCCCCTCCTCCCGTCGTCCCTCCTGCTCGTGCTCCTCCTCCTCCTCCTCCTCCCTCCTCCTCCTCCTCCTCCTCCTACTCCTCCTTCCTTCCTCCCTCCCCCTCCTCCTCCTCCTCCTCCTCCTCCTCCTTCCTCCTCCTCCTCCTCCTCCTCCTCCCTCTCCCCTCCTTCTCCTCCTCCTCCTCCTCATCTCCTCCTTTTCCTCCTCCTCCTCCCCTTCCTCCTCCTTCTCCTCCTGCTCCATTTCTCCGTCCTCCTCATCCTCCTCCTCCTCATCCTCCTGCTCCCCCTGCTTCCCCGAGGCCGAGAACGCGGCCGTTCCGTTGATAGTGGGACGGGGGGTGGGGAGGCGGGCGGATTGGAGGGTGCATCGTGAACGCTGATCCCCAAGGGTGGCCCGCCAAGGCTGCGCGCCGGGTCGGCGAATCGCCCCGTTCGAGAGGCCACGCGGGGTTTGCCTATTGGCGGCCCGCATCGAGAACGGCTGTCGTGAGGACTGCACGCAGAAGTCTGCTACCAGCTCACCTGGTGTGATGAAGTGACCCCAAAACCTGCCTGATCTGGTTTGGCCTCCTCCTCCTCCTCCTCCTCCTCCGCCTCCTCCCCCTCGTCCTTCTTCTCCTCTTCCTCCCCCTCCTCCTCCTCGTCCTCCTCCTCCTCCTCCACCTCCCCGTCCTCTCTCCTCCTCCTCACTCCTTTCCTCTTCCTCCTCCTCCTCCTCCGCCCTTTTTCTCCTCCTCTTCTCCTTTTCCTCCTCGTCCCTCGTCGTCCTCGTCCTCGTCGTCGTCCTCCTCCTCCTCCTCCTCCTCCTCCTCCTCCTCCTCCTCCTCCTCCTCGTGGCGTTCGTGGAGGCGCTGATCCAGTGCGACATCGGCGGCAAGTACAAGGAGCTCTTCACGGAATGGCTCACGAAGGTCAATGGTGAGGGCGGCGAGGACATGTGCATGGAGCCGCTGGTGACGCGCGCGGACATCGAAGAGGACGTGGCGTTTCTGCGCCTGGAAAAGTGCTGCAAGGAGACCGACACCAAGGTGATCGTGGCCATGCAAGGTTGGGCCCTGCGGGCCCACGTGCTGGCGGCGATCCGTCTCGACAACAAGGGGACGATCCACACGAGCGTGGCGCCGCCTGGCTGGCTCGAGGAGGAGCTGGCATGCTGGGTCGACGTCCTCTCGAAGTGAGCGCCCTGAGCAGGCCTGTGCGATTCGTGCGCTCCAGCTCTCCCCCCTCTTCTCGCGCGCCGCCGCTCAGGTTGTCATCCATGCGGGTAGGGACGAGGCTGCCTCCCTACCACCAGCTGTCTCGCCAGCCATTCTTGAGACTAGGGGCATTCGTACGGGCAGGGACGAGGTTGCCTCCCTACCACCAGCTGTCTCCCCACCCATTCTTGAGAGTAGGGACGCTGACGACGCCACGCCTGCTCAGTCGAATCAGCCAACGAACGACAAGGATGCCGACGAAGAGGCAGCCCGCTTCTTCGGACTATAAGCCATCACTTGCCTGGCACTCACGCTCGGCTCGCCGCTCGAGCCCCGTGTGTGCACACGCCTCGCGAGCTTCAGCACCCTGCTAGCCACGGGTTCGACCAGCTATTGACCTGTACACCATCGTGCACACTTCTTCCAGCCGAATCTGCCATCCAGATGACTTCCAAACTGAGCCCCGATGTGGTCGTATATAAACTCCTCCTCCTCCTCCTCCTCCTCCTCCTCCTCCTCCTCCTCCGCTTTTCATCTTCCCTTCCCCCCCGCGCCTTCCCCGTTTCCCGTTACGCCCACCCCTCGCCTCCCCCACCCGCCCGTTCCTCCTTTTCTTCCCATCCCTCCCACTCTGCGTCGCCCCATGGGAGGGCGGGGAAGAGGGGGGGAGAAAGCAGGCGAGGATGGGAAGCAGATGAGAAGGGAAGGGAAAAAAGGGAGGAAGCAGAGGATGAGGAGGAATAATAGCAGGAGCAGTAGCAGGATAACACAAGAGAAGGAGAGGGACGTCATCACCTGAACTCCTCTGGTCCCCTGTTCCCGCCCCCGCCATGTTTCCGCCCCCTCCGCCCGAGGAGATCCAGGGCGGCTGCGTGGTCGAGCGCTTCTCACGGGCAGGGTCTGGCGCGCATTGCGAATTCTACCTCCCCATCCTCTGCGTCTTCCTTTTCCCTTTGGCCTCCTCCTCCTCCTCCTCCTCGACCTTCTCCTCTTCGCTCCCCTGCCTACTCGGCATCTTCACTGCCACCAGTTGGCAAATCATCGTCACTGGCATCCTGCCAGGATTGAGGGTTAAGGCTATGCCGCGTATGCCCAACGAGCCTGCGGCCCGATGTTTCGGCCAAACCGATTCGACAAACACGGCTGGAGTCTGGCAGGCGACTGGGAGTATTCCACAGGGTAGTTGG